>JXSR01S017126.1:3628-20851 GCA_000969725.1 Ophiothrix spiculata
AGGTTTTTATTATTCTATCAAGAGAATTTTGTAATTGACGGACTAGAATTTGAATTGCTTAAGTACCGTAGTGGTTTAGTCTCATAGCCCGTCTTAAGCGAGACCATGAATACATATATCACATACATAACTCCCATAGCAAAAGCTAATCTAATTTCACATTTTATTCTATTTCACGATAAGTTTTATATTTGCAGTTCTGTGCATACTGCGTGAAAGTCAACACTCATGAAAGCCTTTATTTATGTTCAGTGTTACATTAATTTCATTGTCGTTTTGTAAAAACACTCTTATAACGCTTAAGCATGAAGGCATGTTTTTATCAAATGTCTTATTTATTCTGAGCAACATAAGATGCCCTGCATAGGTTTCTTGATAATTAGGCCAACTTTGACTAAAAGATTAAGAACTAGTGGATATTACGAGTGATTACATCAAACCAATGAATGTCTTATTTTATTGCTACAAGCAACGCATTTAAGTGTGCAATGGCATTTGCTGGCTTTGTAATTAAGCCCTCAAAGTATTTTTGAGAAAACACCTGCGGAATGATTGATAGGGAATAATACTGTCATCTTGATACAAACTTAAAGTTTCTTGTATTACTTCTCACTTTTCAATTGATGAAGCTTATAATAGTTGCAAATTGAATGCTGAACAGTATTATTTAAGCAAAAGCAATACTTAACATACACACAATTTAGTTATCAATTTATTCTACATAAAATCATTTAATAACTTATTTCTGAGCTAGTTAGCAACTAATTCAACGTAGTTTAATGTATATCCATTCACTTTATTTTAAATCAGTTAAGAACTTTGTTGACGTGATATAATGATGATGATTCTTCAAGATGTTATCAACTCAAAAACTTACACTTCAATGTAAAAACAAGAAATGTAATAATCTGATATTCAATTTTATTTTATTTTTAAAATATTCACCTCTTCTTGACCTTAACCATACCTCTTCTTGACCTTAACCATACAGATATATCTTATACTTTGGCTATGGAAATTTGAAAAAGACCATATCCCCAGAGGAAGAGTATCAATGATTGAATTGATGTGTTCTGCTTATAACGAAAACACTGAAATTATGTATAGGCAGGGATTACAGTAACAAAACACAGGCATGATTATAACAAAGCGTATTTGACGATCACAAACCATATTTATTGTAATGTCTGCATGTAAAGAACAAATATGAGAATATAGAGTTCTGGGACAAAAACATAATCTGCGAACTTTTATCAAACCTACCAGTCTCCTGGTGCGTATAATCGACAGTGTCAAGTTGTCTCGTCCGTGAGATATTTCGTCTTCACTTTCGCGTCACGGGATTTCCGGAGGCTTTCATCCTGTATACATTAAACATGATGCTGGAGACATAGCATGATTCATTTGCTATCTTTTCTGGTTGGTCTAGAATATATTGATCTGTCCATTGCAGACTGGTCCTTTGACAGCTTTTGCCTTTATTTATGTTGACTTGTTTTCTGTCTTCTGTTTTGACACATCTAGATTACTAACATTTCAATAAATTCACTGATACGTATATTCCAATATAAAATTTTAGCATAGGTAATGCACTTTATGGAGTAGAAGCCATCAAGGTGCAGAATTGCATCAATTTGTAAAATTGCACCGTTCTTATAAATGAATGAAGTATTGCCACTTAATGGTAAAATTTTGTCAAAAAGACATAATCCTGCACCTTTCTCACTTTGGAGAAGCAGCCTGATCCCTTAATTAATGTTGACGCCGATGGTTACAACCAAACTGAATGTTTTACTAGAAGCTTCATACTGCAACTTAATCTTTTATGGCAAGATATAAAATAGCTCAAACAGAAATGTCTTAATTGTTCATTTGTTATCAGAACTCTAGTCATCGTGTTCCTGTCAATAAAAGGATTCACAGAATGTACAATCTGGCATATCTGTGTTATCTTTTTCTCAGATTTTAGTCAATTTACTTTCCATACAAAAATTGAACTTATCAATGAGTTCCTTATAGGCCTAGTGTTCGAATCCATGATTAAAATGATACGTCAGCATTACTATTAACCTCAGTATGCTCAGTAAATTTAGAAGTGATAGTTAATTTTAGCCTCTAATGTGTTTTCTTATCTTTCAATACGTGGGTGATAACTTAAACAAGCACAAGATATTTTGGCCACATATGTATTATAGAAAGAACATGAAAAACTCTTATCACTTTTCCAGGGTAATGGTAAGCACCAAGTCAAACCTAAACGAGAATGTTGTCAGCCCTATACCCTGACGTGAATTGCAACTTGATGTCATTATTCCCAGGTATTATTCACTCTAAGTGCACATAGGAAACATCTTTAAACAAGCACACGAAGAATCTGTTTGGCCACATATATATAAAAATAGCATGACAAACTCTTATCACTTTTCCAGGGTAATGGTAAGCACCAAGTAGAACCTAAATGAGAATGTTGTCCCTGACGTGAATTGCAAATTTATGTCATTATTCGCAGGCATTATTCACTCTAAGTGCACATAGGAAACATCTTTATCGTAAAAACCGATTGTAAAGTGACAGTTAGCACTTCGAGTAATGGGAAACAGTCAAGAAGGATGCCTGTAAACAAGGGGGTATTGACAGTCGCCTCACACAACATTGTGCCACTTACTACCCTTTCCTTAAGCTTTATTAGAGAATGAGTGAGTAAGATAAAGGAGTAATGATATTTAAAGATTCTTGGATTTTGTTTTCTCGGGTATGTTTTATTTCTGTGGCTTCGATTGTTTGTTTGTTTTTAAAGTGAATTTCTGAGTTCAGGTTTACAAGAAAATCACATGCACCCTGATAACAAATTTTCAAGTCACGAGCCTAACAAAACATTTATGTATGTGTAATATGTACATAAAAAGGTATATAGTTATAATTTATATAAATGTATTTCCATTTTAAAGTTTGATAACGGGTAATTCAATTCGCTAATTTTTACTTTGAAATTGATACTAAAAATTGCTCAATCATACATGCAACGTTAAATATCACTATTTTATACCATCGTATTTTACGCTTGACATTTTCAAACGAATTGAGTTACAAAATGAATCATGAAGGAAACGCGGCACAATAAAAATATCGTATCTAGGTTAGGAGCGTCAAACATCGTGGTTTAACATTAAGCTGTGCTTCTTTATTTTTGGTCATTTATTTTTTTCTAGGGAACTAACCTAAATGTATAAATATATGACGAAAATTGTGATTAATGTTGAAGGCATCGTTTAAGTAACACTTGGGCGGAAGTAAAAACATTTTACTGTGGTTTTGTCATATAAGGCCAAAAAATATAATTGTTGTGTTGCCCTCAGCGACTGACCCTATTCAAAAATTAAAAAAAAAAAATTGGGTCGGGAAAGCACCTAATTTTGCTCAGATTGGGTGTTTTTTGAAAAAATATTTTGAAAATAGTGGAAAATTCACCCAAATTTCATAATTTAGGTGCTTTTTAAAAAAAATATTTTCCGACAGACCGACTCATTTTTTCAGAAATTCCACTTGAGGGCAACACAGCATTTTTTCTTGGCCCAATAGTGATAAAAAGTACATTGTACTTGTCTGTCAATTGTAAGAGCTTGAAAATAATAAACTGACAATTGAGAGTTCATGTTTTTTAAGGTGGGGCCAATTTACGTCGCATCTCAGCCGCTTCGTCTATACCTAACTCAACCCGTGTTATGATCTATAAAACTAAATCAGTACCTGTATTTGGGTATTATTATTAATTGATTTTAAAGATTACAAATAGAATTTTATCTTCAAAACCATACCAAACTTTTTTCATAGGATTATTGAAAAGTTATGACAAACACAGATGCTTAATGTACATAACTCGTCCGTACCAACTATTCGTACCCACCTTTACCCTGGCTAAATTAGCTGATCAGTTTTAACTGGTTCTTAGCGGTAATAACCCAACTAATTTGGGTTTAATTCCAACTTGTGTTCAAACACCAATATCTTACCTTTAAAATCATACCACAATTTCCTTTTATTGTATTATTGACAATATGACAAAAAATGATGTACAATTTCCATGATACCTAAACCGTACCGGCCTTCACCCTGGATACAGAGGTGGTTTTCAGGATATCCCACAATGCATTATTCTGATACACTGATATATAATAGGCAATAATGGTTTTCTGGGCAAGTGGCTAGTAGGAATTTGAGAATTCCATTGAATAGTACTCATTCATATCTTTCTAAGGATGTGTTTCTTTTTACACTAGCCCAGTGTTTACCCACATTGCTGACACCTCAAAAACCTCAGCAACCTGTACATAAGTATAAGAATTGAATTTGCAGGCATATTGTACAATCAATGTATCAGAATAATGCATTGTGGGATATCCTGAAAACCACCTCTGCCCTGGATAATAAGCATTAAGAAATATGACATTTAATTAGACACTCTATTTGAGTTTCATTCTTAATTCTTGTTTCGAAATATCACCCACATGTACAAAAAAAATGAACATCAATATACGTATAGAATAGTGGTAAGAGTTATTTGGTAACAAGGCGTCATTTTATCAAGCGGTGATAAGTCATACATACAGAACAATATTTGTAACATAAATAATACTTTCAGTACCAGCTCCAACAGTTGATTTACACTTTTTTATTATGTGCGAAACAAACAGTGCAATCTTTTTCTTGTTTCGAAATATCACCAACAAACACAAAAAATGAATATTAATATACAACAAAAGCATTATAGAAGAGCAAGTTGTCATTTTAACACCAACGCTATGTTGTATCTTCTACTTTGAAAGAGATAATAAATCATGTATAAAGTACAATATCAGTTACATAAATTGATACTCTAGCACATAACATTTGACATTTAGTCTAAGAATAGAATAACAAACAAATATGTTATCTACTCTATCATTGCGGAAACTTCGTTCAATCAAAATAAATGTTTCTTGGTTACACAAATCATACAAAATTCTACAACGATGAAACTCTTTTGGGTCTAGTAACGAAATAAAACAGATGAAAACTTCATGTAAATGAGCATACAATTGCAATCGTATACTTTTGCTACCTTATGGTGAAAACGTATTCTTTTGAGCTACCAAATATTTGGTTCAACAAGTCTTATAATCTGATTTATAGTTCTAAAGTATTTTCTATTAATAACGGAGGCTTGGTGATGAAAAATCAAAACTACCACATTGAGGAGTATTTGGTAAAAATGTTTGGTAATTTACTAAACAAATTAACCGTTATTGATTAGAAGATGTATTTGAATTATATTACTAGATTATAAAATAAAAAGGACTTGTTACACAAAAAATATTTGGTAGCTCAAAAAGAACTATAATTTGACCATTACAAACTAACGCTATTATGACATTTTAGGATGATATTTGCAGCATCGTATACGCCATTTATGCTTGTTAACCAACCGTCCAACAGCCAATGGCGGGTAACTTTGGTGTCGGGCGGGTAAAAATTGAAAGTTACCTGCCCGACATGGCGGTTAAATTTTGTGTATATGTTGAGTCCATATTTAGTAAATAAATCACACCTAATGATCTAGTTTAGTTCGAGTAGGGGCGTGCCGCTAGAAAATTTCAAAATGGTGATCCTTAAAAGTACCAATTTTCAAAAGAAAAAACAAAAAACACACCTTTTCAAGTACCAAATTTCTCGAAATCCAGAGCTAGTAAAGCACATCAATATCAAAAGAGCGCCATATTAAAATCTGCTTCAATCAAATATAATATGTTTGGAACAATGTTCTTAAATTGTCATAAAAACACTTTCACAATGTAGCTCGCAAAGGCATCAACAACTTTGTATTGCCAAAGAAAGAAACGAAAACTAAAAGAAAAATGAGAAACTTTATAAATGTAATCGAACAATATTACCATTTGTCTATTCAAATTCAGCTATCATCGCTGTCCTATAGGAAATCATCCCTTCCCAGTAAATATCGTAATCGAGATAATTACACAGTCTTCATAGCAATGAAATTGAATTACTATCAAATAAATTGGGTTTGTTAATCCGTTTAGAGATCCCAGTAATCATTGCAATTGGTGTGATGGGATTTGAAATTGTTTTAATACAGTGGCGGATTATGCCTCAAATCATGGCAATGAATATATTAGACTCTAATATAGACGTTCCTCCTTAGCAGAATCTAATCTAATTTCATACCATTCGCCTATTTCCATAGCACAATAGCTAAACGTATACGACAAAAAGGATATAGAAGGGCTGATGTTAGTCCAAATAGCCATATTTATTAGATAGTCCTAACCACTGTCCAATCTGATTTAGCCTACATTGTTATGCCATATCAGGCAACAAACATTACATATGGGGGGGGGGGGGCTACTATGTTTAATTCATCAACTTCGGGCGTTAAAAGTGTTTTGGAAATTTAATTATTAATCGATTATTGTTTTCCGTCGTAAAACGGTGATTTGGATTTAGAATTAACGGTTTTATTCATATCTATTGAGTTGTATAAACAAATAACCTTATTTTGATACAATATCACCAATCATAATTTGTCATAGTTTCATTAATACCATGCCCACCATTGGCTAGAAAGAAGTAAATAATGAATATGAAAAGTAGCTATGGATTTTAGGATTCTGTTAAATTTAAGTTCACAAGTGTGTTTTTAGTTGCGTTTTAATTGTTGGATTAAAATATTTATAGATGAACAGTTTTGCTTCTTTTGTATTATGTATAATTACTTCAAAATAAAACATATCAAAATGCTCTTTTTTCAAGTCATATCAGTTATCATGTTTATTCAAAGACCAAGGATGACGAGGTTATTATATTTGTCTCAGAACATACAGTTGAAAACATATGATTCATGCAAAACATTTCTTCTCAACAACCATTGACATACTTTGTTTCCCTAGGGTGAGAGACTGCTATTTTATTATTATTAAAGCTTTCATTATACAGGGTAGCTTCTTCAGTGGCAAAGCACTGCTATTCTAGAAGGCCCTGTTAAGTTGAAATACAAATAAAATATATAATTACAAAATATTTACAAGAAATGATTTACAAACAATGTTTATACAATCATATACAAGACATAAAACAATTGTCACCTAAACTGTCATGTGATAACAAAATGGGAAACAAAATTAAATATCATTTATAACATGTTTGAGCTGTCCAAGGGACAAAGAATTAAATTTTGAACGTGTCTCAGTATCAACAAAGTTGTTCCAAAGGTTTGCTGCTCTGACATGAAAAGTTTTGACATTATTAACGGAAATATTACCCATAACGCCCCAGCAGGCAGGATATTAAAGTGCTCTCCACTTTTCCGCATAAATGAAGATTTCTGTTACCGTCATGGATCACTTAAGAATTGTAATTATATCATAAATTTAAAAAAAAAATGCTCCTATTATGTATTTGTGTCGTATATATCTTGCAGAAAAGTGAAAAACACCCGTTTGGATTTTATTTTTCAAAGGGACGAGTGAGATGAAGGAATGCCATGTTTACTGTAATATTTTGTCCCTTACACACATCAGAATATCTCAAATTTTGGCGTTCACGGAGAATATATACTGTAAATGATACATACAGTTTGAGTATGAGTAGTGATTTTACCCCCATAAACAAATCCAAAATGGCGCCAAGAGGTTACTTCGAAATACGTCCTTATCGCCGAAACCTCATAATTTCAAAATGTTCAGGCAATTAAATTTTGCAAGTTACTATTATTACAGATTGAAATTTTGACACTCCTTATTGAATTTCCAAATTAATATTATTGTTTAGGTGGTGTGGAGTAAATTTTGAAAAATAACATAAAAGTTTTTTTTGAACAGCACCATTATTGTAATTTTTACAATATTTTTTTTTTACAACCAATTTTTACTAACTATCTTATCAAATGATGCGACCATTTTGAATTTAATTCATCGAAACATGCGCAATTCCTATCTTGACAATAACAATAAAAAGACTTTATAGGATTATGTTGTGTTCTTGTGCTACGTGCGAACATAACAATCCTGGGTCAATGTGGACACATCCCCTTGCTTTTAAATGTTAACATATTGCAAAGAAAACTAACTGTCAACTTTATATGCAATTTTAGCTGATTTAAAGTGTATATATTTCAAACGAAAAATACACGCAAAAAGGAAACAAAAAGTGACTTAAACATTATCTGTATTTGGAAAAAATGCAATCACACTAGAGTGAAGTTTTGACAACATAGTTTATACGTAGAATATAATAAGTTTTCCACAAGTACCGTCATTAGTTGATTGTGTTGGTTGAGGTTGATAAAGTATGATGGCGTTTGTGTGGATATTTGGTTGTACAAATGCCTTATTTGAAAGGCTCCCTCGTCGTTGTCCATGAGATTATCTGTTGGGGCCACTTTCTTTTGCATGTTGGGGCAATCTGCAACAATCCGAAGGGGGAGGGGGTGGTAACAACTCCTACCCTTATGTGTACGAGGGTAAACAATTTCTGCAATGATGTGTTACAAAATTAACGTTTTAAAGATCTCTAACCATGTTAGTCTCATCCTCTGGTTGATTAAATGTGGCAAGCAATTTGTGCAATTTCTAGACGATACGACACAACAGGCCAATGCATAACTATTATTCTCTATAATGTAGCCGTAAAGTCAGCAAACTAAATATTAATACATTCTAAACACCTGCGAAGTTTTATTTACAAAAGAATGTATGAAATATCCACATCTTTAAAGAAAAGCTTATAGATTAATGATTTTTGAATGCAGTTATCTCCATTACATTATCTCCATGTCGAGTAAAGTTCATGGATGTGTCATTTTAATCCTTATATAACATGCACTTTGCAGATAAGAAAAAACGTAACGGTCATATATATTTTTTTCTTATTTAACAGAATTGTTGAATATTTGTTATACTGTTCTTAAACTCTGTCATATTACGGGGAAAACCATGCTGACGTACTCAAATAGGCCTATTTTACGGCTGGTTTGAGCTGGACGGTCGCATATTATATTCCTATTTTACAGAAGTGTTGTTTATTTATTACATACCGAAACAACCTTTTAAATGTTGCTGGTGTATTCAACTAAGAAGAAGCACCCGCAAGCAGGGGGATACTCAATATCAAGCCATCAACTGCAGATGACAGAGAATGCCCTTCATGTTAAACGCAATCTGAACTCTAATATTAACCACTCAATGCTACGGTCAAACTGCTATCTGCCTCCAGATATGATGACCAATAAAGAGCACCTTTAGACCATAAGCTTTCATTTAAGGTGACAATTACCTTATCATGCTGAATACTTTAGGTTATTTGAAATGGTTAATGCTTTTGTGATTGTAATTCTTTACGACTTTTGTTATTTGCTAGTTTTTGTCATTCAGGGTAAATTCTTTACATTTGCTCTGAAAAAGGTTTTTAATCATGAAAAGAGAATGGTTTCCATGTAGAAACTCAAACCATGGCTGTTAGCACGTGTAAGTCATGCATTACGAAGCACGGGAACATCCACTGAGCTATCCAAGCAACCTTGAGATTCTTGATGTAAATGGTAGTATTGAATGTTTGTTAAATTACATAGATAAATCTACTAATGACGTTAGAAACAATCTAATCCAGTAACTTAAAGCACGGAAAATGTGTTTTTTCCCGATTAAAATTATATCTTTCGGTTTTTCAAAACGCTATTAGCTGTATATACCTACCGGTAATAATGTTTGTAATGTTTTTAGACCCATTATTTACTCAATTTACTGAAAGCAAAACTGAAACCCCTAAATGATCCAGTTTGCATTACACGAATGATCAATATATATGTTTTATTGGGAATTTATGCCTTGGATAACGGTCTTGAAAATGAAATATAAATTAACAAAATGAATCAGAGAAATACCTTTACAAAAGATATGTTTTAACTATTCTTTAGTTAATAGCACCAACATTATTGCCTTAAGAAAGGTTAGAGTTAGTGATGACGTCAAACTTACACTTGCGGCAAAACAGAAAAAAGAAAAAGAATATGGCCGTGCACTGAATGAAAAAGAAAGAGTGAAACTTAATAAAAGCAACAATTTGCTTTGGGTAGCCTAAAGGTTTAATTACTTTCTTACAAGTTAAGACTAGCTTTATGACAACTGATGAATTCATAAGTCCAAAGGCAACTAATCTTGGTGTACGCCATTTGCAGTCGGACCATTTGCAGGTTTTTGTAATTAAAGGGATGTTTACCTTGCACTTCAGTAAAACTCACTGTTTTTACATAATTGAACATAACTGTGTCCGTTTATAATGTACATTTAATTTCAATATCTTGAGATATTGTAATATGAACAATTAAGACCTAACATAGAAAAGAAAATATAATGAAGGTGATTACTAACACAAATTTATGACTATTAAATATGAATTTTTTTGATGTGATGAGTTTATGATATTAAAAGTTAATCTGAATCTTAATCTGAATTTAACGATTCTCTTGTCAAAAAGGAGATGAATATTGATTATTACACGGTCGTCCATCTAAAGAACATCACCACAAAACAGAAAATAAGAAAGGATATACGGCTATCATAAGTGTGAGATTGCTCACTCAGGAAGTCACTGCACTTTTTAACCCAAAACAATTGAATCATTACGCATATTCTTGATATCAGTAGGTAATTCAAGAACTTCGAAGCCGACAGCTAATAACCACTTTAAGCCGTGTTGAGAAAATTTGAAAGAAAAAAATTGTTATACAATAAAAGTTCTTCTTTTGTTGAGCTTGTTTGATTCGTATTGGGACATAAGTCAGGAACTGGTCTTAATTTGTGTTTTGTTTTTTAACATTGGAAAAACCATGCCATTTGCACTATACGGATTGTAACTTTTGATATGTAAAGTAAACCAATTTGGCACTATAAGAATTTTTGGAGAATGGTGTATCAAAAAGAAACACATACCGTATTAATAGAAGGGTGTAATGATATTCGGATACCAAAATTACTCTTGTCCTGAACATGATATCAACAGTATCAACAATTTCTTATTAAGACAAAATATTTCGTTGTTAATCAAGTTTTTCCCACGCATTGACCTTAAAAACATCCCGTATTCGTTGCCAAGAAGAATATATGATATATTAAAAAGAAACTACTGAACTACCGGTATTAAACTTTTCAGGCGCTTTACCAGTCAATCACAAGGGTCTCTATCTCTAGATAGATAAATGAAACCTTATTTTAATTTAATTTGCTGGTAATTCATAAGAGTAAATCTAATATAATGCAGAGTTACTTTTTTAAGACGTTCAGATTCTCGTGTGGAAGACGTTTTATTTCCTTGGTGACAAGTCTATTGTTTTATATTGCACTTTATACGGGACAATATAGTGCAAATTAAAACAAAATAAAATAAAAAAATCCAATAACTAATCCTTTTTGAAAATTATTGAAACATGACTATCAATAAATATAAAAACCAAAAGCTTCAGAATGGATCTATAATTTATATGTATTTTTTCAACATTATGTTTTATTCTACAAAAACTTGCAAAATTTACAATATCATATGATCATATGTACCACTGTGGTTTAAGAGTATGCTGATGGCTTATGGATCTATTAGTTGCCATAAAACTAGTCTCAACCTGTTGAAAATATAAATCAAACCTATAGGATACTCACAGCATTTTAAATTGTTGCTTTTATTAGATTTCACTAAATCGGTGACAGTGACGTGCGACGATGCCTTGTGTGTTTGGTGTGCTAGTGGGAAGAAAAGTAGTTCCATTTAGGGAATTTATAATAATTTATACTACTTTAATTTGCGAAAATTGTTCTCTAAAACAACATTTTTTAAGCTTCTAAGAAACCTAAGAGCTTCTGGTGCTCCGCCGTATTCGGGACTTTCTGTCTGGGTCCCACTTTTAACATACTCTTCAATGCTTTCATTCAGGGAAATGTTTGTGCCCAAAAATATTTGTTCCCATTTTTTTCTGATTTTCCGTCATCATTCACACATTCCTTAATGTTTCCAGCAGCATATTAAACATGACATCTTTAAGAAAAATTGTAAAAAGAGGGTATGTAATAAAGGTGTTTCTTTGATTAACTTCTGGTTAAAGCTACAGTTCCTAAATGGGTGCCATTTTTGCCAACGGCATCTTTACTGCAACTTTTTACCTACTTACACATATCAGAATAATACAATTTTTGGCGTACGTATGTAATAGAGTCTCTAGTTTATACATGAAACTTTAGTAGTGATTTCACGTCCATTATCAAGGTCAAAATTACGTCAATAAACTACTTCGAAAAATTTACACCTTTTTCGCCGAAACCTTAAAATTTCATGATGTTCGAACAATTCGAGTGGTTTCAAATTTTGACAGATTGTAGGCTTGATACTTCTTATTGAATTACAAACAATATTTTATAAATATACTGAGTTGATTTTGAATGATAATGTAACAAACTCGCGTTGTTTTGCCCAAAAATCCGGACGTAAAATACGACTCTGAGTTCGCCCTGTTTGAGCTGTGAATTGCCTGTTTTAAGTATCTACATTATCTACATTTTGTCTGATATACGCATTCGCATAATTTACTTACAAATTGAGCATTCCAATGAGGCAAAAATTGCAATTTTTATGTAAAAAAAAAGAAAAATACGGCATTCTAATCTTTATGTTTTAGATTTTAGTTCACGATGTCAACGCTGACTTGATTGCTCAGCGGTAGATCCATCGCTTCGTAATGCATGACTAACCCCTGCCATAATCCATGGTTCGAGTCCCCTCAAAGGCAGTGGAAACTATTTATCTTTTCGTGATTTAAAAAAAATTAGGATTCACATTTTCCTGAGCAGATGGATCCCCTTTAACCTTAAATCAATAAATGATTACGTTTGTGTAAATAAAAGGGAATAAAAATGTATTCATTTCTATGAAATGTATACATTTAGGTTATAGGTAAGGTGCCGTCACACAGCAACGTATAGAGATAACGTATGCTAATGTACAAAACCTTTACATGCTGAACTTGTGCCAGACGGACTCCGGATAACGAATTGAACGTATACATAACGGACTTTTTCACTCCAGCTTATAGGCTTTGTTTCACATTAACGTACATAGCCAAACGTACGCCTAACGTACTTAATTCCACTTTTATCATGCTTTATATATTGTTGTCCGTTATGTGTTCGTTAGAAGTACGTGCGTTCAATACGTTGTCACAACAGAGTCCATTAGGTATGCGTTTAATTTCGTTTGCTCTTTACACACACTCTCACTGTTTTTCCCGTGCAATCTTCAATGGGCCAAATGTATGGCACATAACATTTAACACTGCAACATAAAATATTAATATGATTCGTACGTTATGGCTCTATATGGTAATGTGTGACAGAGCCCTGAAGAAGATACTGGACAGATGGCTGCTAAAGTGTAATACCGCCACCATTATCTCTCAAGATCGAGCTGCAACATTGAGTGAATCATAACTTGGTACATATGCTTCTCAGTGCTGAATCCTTAAAAGTAAAGTTACCTCTGCAATGAAACCTTTTCTGTATATCCCGTAATCGCTGAATCCGATATATAGTTCAATAACATTTTGTTCCATGGTCATACTTAGCAAACTGCAGAAGATTTAAATTAGATTGTTTCAGACATTGTTTGTCGACGTGTTTGTCGACAAGAAGTAGATCGGTATTAACTGCTTTACAAACTAAGCATATTTTTCAGTTTGTCTTTGCATTTTACAGATTAACTAACGCTTCCAATATGTAAACTGTTTTGGTTTAAAGATGTATCATTCTGAGCAGATGAGGTCTAGCGGAATAGTTTTCCGATACATTATACCATGATATTTAATATTCTTAGTAAAGACTTACGAAACGTTTACGGATTTTCCATACAATGGAATCTTCGCATGTAAGGTATTTATAAAATAAAAAGAGAAACGTCCTTCATCTGTGATTATGATAAAAAGAAAACACATTAAAGAAAGAAACACACGTAGTGATCTAAGAACAAATGTGACCGTCCAGCTCAAAACAGGAGTAAATGCCAGCTCTTGTCATTTTCACTTTTTTAAATATTTGCAAAGACCATGCTTTAAGAATTAAAATGACACCTTAATGAACTTCACACGATTCCCAGAAGTCAAGTTATGGTCCGTTAAAGGTTGTCAGGGAGTAAAACGTATAACTGAGATAAATGCGTTCAAAGATTAGTAAGCCGTATATTTTCTGTTGATCGTCTTAAGAATATGCCAATTTATTTCACCTTTCCTATCATTTTATTGAAATGAATCTTTGCTGGTTTTTTGTAGTAAGCACTAGGATTGTGAATCTGTCAAAAAATCAATTTCGGCAAATTATGACCTTGACATGTATTTTCACCTGTAGCGCAAAATGAAGTTTCTGGCATTTACTGCTCATACGGGCTGGAAGGTCACAAATGAACTTTACGGTTTTGGCTTTAAGTATAACTGTTAATAATGTTTACGGACTGAATGCGTGGATGGGTCAGTGCAACATAATTATTTGTAAATTGAAGTAATATTTTTATCGTAATAGTTTTTGCAGATAAATATACCTCTGGTGTTTTTTTTGCTTAGTATAATTTTGAATACAGGTAAGCAACTCAAAACAAACTAGTACACCTGACCATGTTGACGCGGTGAAAAGGAAAAATCATAATACTTCTAAGAACATAGCAAAAAACATGACTAAACTAAGACCTAGACTAAGTTAAGTAAGTTTTGTTCAAATCGACGGGTTTACCTGTGCATTATTATATCACACTTTATATTTTAGGTTAAAGGTGGTAGACTGGATATATGCAATAGGTAAAACTATTGAACTTCTTGCATCTTATCACATGGGTTAATATCGTGAACTGTTCATGCTTCTCGTACCTTCCATCTTATTAAGAACGACAAACAAGGTTGTGAGTTACGTGAATTGTTGCAAATCTTGTTAGTTGAGATTATTGATGTGAAGTCATGTCTTAGACACGTTAAACTTTGTGCTTGTAAGTCGTGCCCAAGATTCGATATACATGTATTGTACTGATATTATAAAATGAAGACAGTCATCTTGGTAGTTTTAGGTAACAAATACATTCTATGGTTACTACAATTAAAGCTAGTAGTGACAATGCAAATAAGATAAAAGAAAGGAACAGAATGGAGACAGCTTAGATTGTGTTTAAAGTATTTTCAGAATTTAACAAAACTTATAAAAAGAATGAAAAAGTGGGTTTAGTCAGTTCAATATTTACTTAGTAAATGAAAGCTATACTTCAAAGCTGATTTTGAAATTAAGAGAACCTTTAAAGGTTGAAATTTTCAATCTCCTTTGAAATTTAAATCTCTAAGGTGTTTTTTAAATAACTAATATTATTTTTTCAAGAAAATAAATGCAAACAATGTAAATCATTAAGCTCGGTGTTTATTTAAAAAAAAAAACCTCATTGCAGATATTATGGTACTGATAATTATACCAATAAGTAGTATCAAATGTGAAATTTTGAATATTAGTAAAAAAATAATTATGAAGAACCCCGTGTAATAAATGATGTTAATATTGCGAGGATATTAAAAGATATGATTTGAAATTCTTAAAAATATTTGATCACTGAAAAAAAAATCCAAATTTAATCTGTTTTTATTCTTAAATTGCGAAATTTGATTCTATACAGTGTCATCATTCCAAATTTATATTCCAATCTAGTAATTTAAAACCATATCAAAAGTGGTTTGATAAGCTTTGTTCCCTAAGTATTAACAAACTCATATAACTCATATTGCATTTCATATTCAGAGGTTTGCGTAATATATCATATTTACTAGTTTGATCCATATTTTAATATAATATTTTTTTTATTCCATTTTTGTTCACTAGAAGTTCTATGAGGTCGGTCGAGAATGGATGTCAATAATAATGATTACAATAGGAACTAGGTCAGTTTGTTAATCTCCGTATCTCGGTTGTGAGTTTTAAATTCAATCATACGCAACTTATCTCCCACTTATTTTGAAATCAGATTCATCACTGAGTTTTAACCACATACGAACTCAGTTTCAGGTCACCAGTTATATATATAGTGTACACTGCATGTCTTGATAAAATCAAACCCTTTGCACAAGTAAAAAAAAAATCATGATTGAGATCAATTTTAGTTGAAAATTAAAACAACAGTAGCAAACAAAATTGTTCAGTATTTTGTAAATGAATATTATGTAAATGTGGTGTTTAAAACAGTTAAAATGTTGTTATCATGGTTATTTTTCAAACTCTTATTCAAGAATCCTTGAGAATATTTCTCGATCTAGTAAAAACATTTCTCTGTTGATAAAAACAAATTATTGATTTGTTATAGTGCCCAGATTTAAAGTCTCAATAAAATATACACCGCCGCAAAGGTCTTTTAAGACAACATCTACATTGCTGTTTGTGAGATGCATATAGGCCATAACAGTTTAGTGATGTAACAATTCTCTCGTAACTTGTAAAATACTTTCTTCCAAAAACGTTCACGATACAGACACGCCAGACCACAGTAAACTGTGAAAGCAATCAATCCAAATGTCGGTTTTTTTTAATTATTTTTTTTAACTTTTTTAATTCTTACATTAGATCTTTGTTTTCTATTCTAATATCTAATATTCTTTATGACTTCGATGATATTTGTACACGATAACGAGTTAAACAATTCTATGAGTGATCGAAACATAACTTTGAGAAATGATCAATGTATATAGTATCAAACAAGTATGCGTGGTAATTTTGCTTTAAAGTAATTAATATTGATGCTATCGATTTAAATCAAAGGTTAATATATAAAAAACAGACACAAGGATAAGTGATGCATATTGCTGAAGTGCTCGCTCTGATATGGAGCGTTTCACCTCTAATTATCCAAACGTCGCCTACCAGACTCTCATGAGAATACGCAATAGACGTAATGCTGCAATGAGTGTATTACTTTATTGGTTCAACTTTAAAGGGTATAATTGAGCTGATTCTCCTATGAGTATATACCGTTAACATGGGACGAAACATGTCAACCCGCGATGTGAAAAATAAGATTCCGATTGATTAGTGTATGAGAAACTGCACAAGGTTTAATTTTGATTCGGTGAAAAGAAACATTGGATGCGCATTTAGTGCTGTACAGACAAGAAACATACTATGG
>JXSR01S017127.1:0-17554 GCA_000969725.1 Ophiothrix spiculata
TTGAATTTGATTATTAAACTTTGCATGCTGCCATTATTACCGCCAACGCTTCAAATGATGCAAAAATCTAGAAATGTTTGGGAAAAATTCAACTACTCAAATATTTTTAACAATTTAGTGATTGTTTTTGAAGTAAGCGATCAAAGCAGGGTTTAGCGACCATCGCTAAATGTTAGTGAAAATGGCCCCTGAACTTCATGAAAATCACAAGATAAAACATATTTGTAGTGTCAAATTAGCAATTACCTAATATAAGATACCCATGTTAATTCCACTTAGGCCTGTTGATATCTTTGTATCCAACCGCTGATTGCGTATAAAGATCTCATTGTTAATTTATACATACTCCTGGGATAGATATGTAAGACCGAGTAAAAAAATAAACATGTTTCTCGTCCCCTCCCGCATCGTTTTTAAAGGATTTTGAAAAAAAAAAAGTATTTTTTGTATTTCATGCATAACTTATTTGTAAAAAGTGTTTGAAAAGTTTAAGTCTGTGCAATAGATTTGCTTCTGTTCAATAAGCATTTTAAAGCACATTTTGTTTTAATCAACCCTGCAGTATGTCCAAAACTCAAAAATAAAAAACATCTGGTATCGATACGTTGGGTGAGAATGGGCCATTAATGGGCGATTTTGCATTGGCAATTGGAAATAAAAAATAAAAAGTACCTCTTCCTCCTTTTTTTCAAAAACCCGGACAAGAAACATGTTTTATTTTTTACTTGGCCTAACAAGATGTCAGTGATTTGGTTTGTTTGCTTATGCTGCAGCTGCTTTATGTAATTTTTGGATAATTCGATATAACCTTTTCTTATCATGGTAACATTGTCAAATTTTTTGCCATAAAGGGTGTTGTTATTTAAAATACTATCAGTCTTATCAAAGCCAAATAAAAGACTAAATCAGTGCACTGCAGCCTTGCCTTCCCTGCTATTATTTGGATAATACCAAAACAGTTGTCCGGATAAACTGTCGTTGGAAGAGTGCACAATATCTTCAAAAAGTTCTTTGTGTAATTGATTACTTTGATGCCCATCCACAACGGCAAGCATAAAATGATACTTGCACCATACTGCTGTTGCATGGGCAAAATCAAGAATGGACCCACAAATAAATGTTGTTGCTGATTACAGGAAAAGCACACAAATAAACCCTTAAATTATTTGTTTTATATCAGATAAACAAAATATAAGTGGTCAACACAAATTTATGTTTCTTATTTAGAATGAAATATTTTGAAACAATATGAAAATTACTACATTATTTTCATGGCAGCTATTGAAAACAATTTGGAGAGCAACAAAAGTTGTAATGTAATACTGTTGTAAAATTTTTAGTATTCATGTGCCAAAATGCTCAATAAACACTCATGTTTGGTTGATATAAGGGTCAAGAGATTGCAGTTTACTATAAGATGTTTCAATCATATCTTTTGTTTCTTCCATTTTCA
This sequence comes from Ophiothrix spiculata, assembly GCA_000969725.1. NCBI lineage: Eukaryota > Metazoa > Echinodermata > Ophiuroidea > Amphilepidida > Ophiotrichidae > Ophiothrix > Ophiothrix spiculata. Next base: position 1,454 of record JXSR01S017127.1, read on the forward strand.
GTGAGGGCCATTAGGGATAAGATGATGCACAATTTCCACCGTAGATGACACTGGAGAGATGGTATGGAATGGTATGTAGGTGTTTCAATTTATATTTTTCTTCCTGTTATTTGTGTCGAGATGTTATACAGAGTTATAAATGTGTATAATTAATATTGAGTTAAAGCTTTAGGGAATTTGTCAATGAATATATAGGATGTTTGAATTCAATAATAGTGATGTCTACACCATCGGACGTAAGTCTGTTTAGAACCGGTATTAAAATACACCAGAAGTAAGACCGGGCGTAAGTTGTGGTGAGAACGGTGATCGGATGTAAGTTTATCGGACGTAAATCGGACTTACATCCGATGATTTACTCAGGACTGCTAAAGTGCAGGAGTAACTGCATTTACATCCGGTATTAAAGTTACACCCGATGCGTGTAAACAGCTATCGGATGTAAGTATCGGGTGTAAGCGTGACCTTTGTTATAAGCGCACTATGGAATGTGACTTGCTCATCAGAGCGGAACCTAACAATTCCGTGTGTTTATTATACTGGATACTGGAAGAATGTCCGAAAATAATGTATGCATGTGTATACATGGTATATGTAAAATTGTTAAAACCATTCCATAAAAGGCGTTTCAGCAAACATGATGAAATTGACCGTCTGTTATAGATCAAGGGAGAGAAACGTTAGTTTGGCATGTATGATTTCTTGTGTATACAAACACGGGTCCTTACTTGAATTTAGGACTGGTAGTATACATATAAATTAAAAAAGGAAATGAATAAACTATTCTTATACGACAACGAATTTGTGATTTCTAAAATTTATTGATGGAAATTTGCAATATTCACTTGCGGGATTTACTCCCAATGACGTTTCAATCAGATGTAAACAACGACAAACTATCAGAAATAAATTCATTTATCAGCCATGTGAGAACGTGAACCAGGAGTAGCGGATATAATTAATCCGATTACAAATAAGCGGTAGTAAGTTAGGACCGGTTGTAAATCATAGGTGGGAACACAACTAATATACAGATTCAACATGTTTTTCAAGATTTTTTTCATATTATGTGTAGAATATTATAAACCTTTGTGTGAGAAAGTGTATTTTAACAAAGCTCAGAATTTCCATCATTATAGACAAATATTTCAAAAATAAGTGTTGAAATAGCAATCACGGACAGAAGATCATAGAAAAGGCCTTGATACTTTGGTCTCATACAGGGGTATCACTAGTTGCCTTGCTAAGCTTGCTTTTGAAACAAAAATAAGGAGGTAACAGCCTAGAGGTATATCACCAGATATGAACAGGTTGCCTCCAAGCTAGTGTCTGGCTCTATCCAAAATCAGAATCGGCCGATTCCGATCTTAGTTAGTTTCAAATCGACTGAGTCCGATTCATACTACAAAGGACAAGAAATTGCCGATATTAACACAATATCGGTGAATCCATTCACCATTTACGTATTATGTGGTTGTCATAGTTTTGTCAGTGTTTCAGGTCTCTGTTCTTCTACGTTTACATGTGTGGTATTAGGATTTGAAAATTATAGGCAAAAATGTGTAATGTTTATAGTAGTTTGATGTTTCCTGTTGTAAAATCTGGTTGGTACTAAAAGATGTAGTTAACTTGATTTTTGCACTTTTCCTAGGGTTCATTGAATCAGTTGTGAGATCGGCAGAATATAGATTTGTTTGTAATTCCTATTCAGAGCTGATAATCAGGGTTCCCAGCCCGTCAGGGAAATCAGGGATAATTATTGTACTTTTTTTCCAGTCAGGTAAAAGTCAGGGAATTTGATAAAAAAAAATGCCTCAAATCAGGGAAAAGTCAAGGAATTCTGAGTGACCCAAAGATCAAAAGTAGTCAGTCAGACTCTATTTCCTCAGTGTTTCAGGTATCTGTTCTTCTATGTTTTCATATGTGGTCGTAGGATTTGAAAAGTAACCTTTGCTTTTTTCGTAAATAAATTTATCATGGAATTTTGAGATTTCATCAGTGAAATATCAGGGAAAAGTCAGGGAATTTTTGTTTTCTTAAAATGCTGGGAATCCTTAGCTTATAATCGGTGTGATTCTGATCCAGTCAGACACTACCCCAGGCTGATTGCAAACATATCAACTAATACCTGTATTCTGCCTGTGCCAGCAACAGATCAACTAAACTGGCATGTCATGATGCCACCACTCAGCCCCCTAAGCTGTTGGAGTGGGGGTGAAAGGCATAGGGTAAGACTTAAAACTTGAGGGAAATGAAGAGCAGAGGCGTCGAAAGGAAAATAAAAGTGGTGCGGCCCTTGGTAAAAGTGGTGCGGCCTGTGGTCCTTCGGTTATCAAAAATAAGGAAACCACTAAGCCCCAGAAGTCAATATTACGAAAAAACAAATATGTAAGGCACTATGTTGTGGTTTTCATGACAGTAATAGAATGCATCAAATTGAATTAAATGTTTCTATTTTTTTTTATTTTTGGCTGAAAAGTGGTGCGGCCAAAGCCCACACGGCCCACACGGTTCCGACGCCCCTGATGAAGAGCACACCCATTTTCACTTTTTTTCAAATTTATCAATAGTTAAAGATCAGTTGAATAATTATTGACATATTTGACAAGTAAGCTACAAATTGTCTACAATTCAATTGTTCTTGCTTAACCCAGAACATAAAATTACTCTCAGCTGAATTTATTCTTACAACTTTCACATTTGTGTGTAAGCTAAATCTATTTGCAATGAGTGCAGAAATGCAAAGTTTTATGATCATTCAGTTATCAATTTTTTGACTCTTGTTCCTTCAGGATTGCTGTGGATCAATGGACAAGCAGTTAGAAACCAGATTTCACAGGATTGGTGGCTGGATCAATGGATAAGCCCATTCAGATAGGGAGAGGATTAGGACAAAGGTATGTATCAAGGTGATATACTGCTGTTTGCATGGTCCGCAATTTGCAGGGAGAGTCTTTAGTTCTAAGAGTAAAATCACTGCTTTAACTTGTCCTTGTTGCTTGCATGAAATGTATTGAATTTATGGAGCATGCAATTGAGGGTGCGTCTAACTGTATGTGTGTGCCCCAGGCGGCTGCTGGAAGAAAAAAGTGGTACGCATGCTCGTCAGAAAAAAGGTCGAAAAAGGGTTTGGATTTTGGCCCATTGGCGTCGTCGACGTCTATAGGAAAAGAGATGCCTTTTCAGGGTAACTTTCGTCATTAAGGGTCGTCTTTTTGTGATATCTTCGACTTTGGGGTCACTTTTTCGCCAGGAAAAAACTACAGTTAAAGGCTTCCAATGTATTATATTCATGTTTTTTTGACAGAATATAGAGCATTACTCCGTGAAGGGTCCATCTCAGCGTGTTACGTTAATGGGTCAAGTATCCATAACGACATTTAGGGTCAATTATAGCGCATTACGACATTTAGGGGTATAATTTTGAATATTTTACGACATTAAGGGTTGGAATTTGCTGTACATGATTTCAACATTTAGGGTCCTATTTTGAAGTGCTCTGACGAGCATGTGTACCACTTTTTTCTTCGAGCATATTTGAGCTCAAGATCAAGGTTCTCCCTGTCAATTGTGGAATCATACAAGGGGCAAAGACAGTGAGCAGATCGAGTTTCACAGTCATGATTAAGTTAGCATCAATATATGGTAGAGTAGAAGAGTCTTATACATCTTTTGTTAGAATAGTTGTGCAATATGTTTTGTAACTACTCATCCAATTCAACTATTTACCATTTGTGATGGCTCACCCCAAAAAGGGAGACTTTGTGACAGAACAGTTTTCAAGAAACTGGTGTAAATACACTGACGTGTCCAGGATTTTTCCTTGCGGGGGGCTTAAGGGGGCTTGATGTTTTGTGCGGGGGGCTTAGTGTCAAAATTAGGCTGATTCTACATGATTTTTGAAACTTTGCCACCCCCTGGACAGGCCACTGAAATAGGCAGCAAAAAATTAATAAAATATACGAATTTCCAGCAGATTTTCTGTTGTAAAAAATTTGATCGCTTTGATCAATTTCAACAAACACGGTGTTATTTCAAAGCTTAGAAGATGCTGTATCTGATGAAATTATAAAATCAAAATTGACATCATATGGGTAAGTGAGTGTGATATTTGTGTCAGTGACTGAAAGTGTGGGGGAAGAAGGAAGACTTGTGACTTCTTCCCACAAATCCCCCAACCCCCGGGCCCCAACCCCACCCTTGGTGCTGCTACTGCACATTTGAATGAGTGGAACAATTGTAAAAGCCAAACTCTTTATCAGTCTCTGTAAAAGATAAACTAGTTTAGCTTTCTTGATGAAAACAAACATAGCATAGATGGTCAGCACCACCTTGTGACCACCTTAAGGGGAAGCAGGTGGTACTTCCCTCGCCTTGCACCAATGAGCCCACAGGACTGTCACGGGTTCGAACCCCGGTCTAGGCGCTGCATGTGCAATTGGTTGCCAGTCCAAACTTGCTTCCGCAGGTTTTTCTCCGGGCGCTCCGGTTTTCCTCCTGCACTAAAACTGGTAAATAAATCTGACCATCTGACAGAGGACCCTCATGGAAAGCAGTGCTAGACACTGATGAGGCTATCCTCTATAAATATGTCATATTTGTTATTTGTATTTGTTTGACCTGGCACTGCTGTGTGGTCTCACTACTGCTTGCCTGCTAGAAACCCAATAATTCATTTTGTAACAAGGGGTCACTTCTCTAGTGACCTAGTGTTGCCAAATGGTCCCAGAGTAATGCCAATGACCAAGTATTCTGTGTGTTATTTCTCCCAATGGGAATTTGCAGTGTCTCTTGGATAATAGAAACAATGGCAGTGCCCCTCCCGCTGTGGCAATGTCGTTTTGTAACAAGGGGTTACTTCTGTGGTGACCTAGTGCTGTCAATGGTCCCAGAGAAATGCCAATGACCAAGTATTCTGTGTGTTATTTCTCCCAATGGGAATTTGCAGTGTCTCTTGGATAATAGAAACAATGGCAGTGCCCCTCCCGCTGTGGCAATGTCGTTTTGTAACAAGGGGTTACTTCTGTGGTGACCTAGTGCTGTCAATGGTCCCAGAATAATGTCAATGACCAAGTATTCTGTGTGTTATTTCTCCCAATGGGACATTGCAGTGTCTCTTGCATAATAGAAGAGACTTAAGTAACACATAACAAATGAATATTTAACTTGAATACAGTTATTATGTTCTAAAGGGGGTCTTAACTTTATTTATTGCAAGGAAATCTTACAGGAAACCGAAAATTCAAATCTCATAGTTTTGATATTTTGTAGAAAATATGCAGGTGTATACTGATGCAAATTGTTCAAATTTCCGGTGGTGAGATTCAAGGTAAAGGAAGGGACAAAAAGTGATATATTTGTAACTACAAAATGATTTCAAATTTATACTCTTAGAAACTAATAACCAATCCAATAACACCATTTGCAGCTCATTTGTCTCTTTTTAACTTTTTTTAGAATAGTTTTTAGTCATTGTTTTGCCAAAAAATCATGAAATATGGACAGTCTTTCAGCCTATAGCACGAGGAATGGGTGTCTGATGAAGAAAAAACTGCCAAATTGGAAGTAGACCAATTGTCAAATGACACATGTCTTGTTTGGGTTGATTTACTAGGAATTACTTATTCTTGATGCCTTGATTATATCAAATATAAAGTGGATTGCTACACATAATTGCTTCTTTACTTGCTTGAAGTTCAAATAAGAATAAAGTTTTGCAATGTAAAAGTGCAAGGAACACTTTAATACCTTCACAGATAACAGTGTTGAGGCTGCTTCAAGACTCAACCGCCAGCTGACCGCCCAGAATCTGGTTGGTTGCTATTATTCAGGACAATAGCAACTTGAAATTTAAAGTACCACCCATGTATATACCAATTTTTAAGAAAAAGGGACCCATCCTTGTACCAAATTCCCAAAATTTCGAGTCAAGTTTATACAAAAATTGAAATGTTCTCCGAAAATTTACGCTAATTTGGCGGGAATTTCCTGATTTTTGTTTGAAATTTTGAAAAAAATCCAAAATTTGCGCCATTTTGGTCCAAATTTTAGAAAATTTTGAAAAACAGACCCATCAAAATACCACATTTTGCAAAGAAAAAGGACCCATTGGCATACCAGATAGCCTGATTTTGCTACCCAAATTTGCGGCACATCCCCGTAATCACTTTTGTACTAAGTACCCCCCCCCCACCTGGGGGTCAACTGCCGGTTAAGTTTTGAAGTACCTCCTTATCCTACTCCATGGTCAGCTTCTCCATCTTTGTTAAATGTTTTGACTGACTTCATTTAAACCAAAATGATTCATATTTAAAAAAACACACCTGATTTTAAACCCACAATTTGCTTGGTTTTTTAAACATTCCTTTGATATCAGAACTGTAGAATAATATAGGAACTTACAATTTTCCAATAGTTCTGCTGATAAAACCCATTCTAAAATTTCCACTTTATTAGCCTTCATTGTTGCTAACCAGTTTTTAATGTGAAAAGACTATATAAATACTTTGATAAGTAAGACTTGACTTAAGTTAGACTATGAAATGTTGCGTATAGCCATTATTACTTCAGATGATGCAAAAATGTTGAAGTCTTCAGAGAAAAGTTTTAAAATATATTGCTATCATATTTATCAAACAAAATGTCATGAAAAAATAATTAAATAAGTTCAGGAAATTGATGATGTGTGACGTCACAGTGTAAAAACTGAATCAATAGTGTCATTGAATGCTTAAAAATAGATGATAGATGTCAAATATGCAACAGAATAGTATCTATTTATGAACAAATCAATACAAAATTGTAGTTTTTAAACCTTTTTTTGATAGTTTTGCTATTGATCTGTTTGTATGTCTGTATTCACATTTGTGTTGTTTTTATCACCAGTATTTTTGTTCCAAGTAATGCTGTGATGGTGTTGGTGCATCTGACACAACCACCAGGTGGTATTGGACATTGGTTGGCAAAGACCAAGGGTCAATTGATTCCTTGAAAGGCATTGATCACTTAGAAGTAGACGCTATACGGATTCACTACACATTATTTGTTACATGGGTACGGTGATACAAACAATATATAGCATGAATATCTCGAAGTTGTTGCTGGTGTAATTGACATTTCGGGCGATTACATTTCATTTAAATTTCATTGGAGATATTTGATTTGAAACCTGGAATATCTCAAGTTCATCACTGTTTTTACAAATTAAAATTGTTTTTTTTTTTTTTGAATTATATACGCAGCAATAAAATCTAGCATGTACGATTCCGGCTATACTATATTTTAACACAGTTATACGGCTGTTTTGAATAGTGCCCTCCTATGTGACCTGCTTCTTTTGATAGAATGTGCGTGCATGCGTGCCCTGCAAAATTGTGCACCGTATACCAGAATAGCACAGATTCCCAAAAAAGTATCACCTCACCTCGAAAAAATGGCTCATACGCAAATATGGAACTCGCAAACGTAATTTGAAGATTATGCGTACAAGCACTGGAATTTCAGCTTTCGTTTGATACCCTATTTCTGACAATTGACTGAAAAAGAATGAAGTTATGAACTTTGAAACCCCACGAGGTCAGTTAAAAAAAGTTGCAAATTTCATTTTTCGCACAGTACAAAATGTGGCAATAATTGCGATGGTGTTATTTACGCGTCAGTTAATTTTTGTACTGTGCGAAAAATGAAATTTGCAACTTTTTTTAAAAAGTTCATAACTTCATTCTTTTTCAGTCAATTGTCAGAAATAGGGTATCAAAAGAAAGCTGAAATTCCAGCGCTTGTACACATAATCTTCAAATTACGTTTTGCGAGTTCCATATTTGCATACGAGCCATTTTTTCGAGGTGAGGCCATACTTTTTTGGGAGACTGTATATTGTTCTATGTGATTTTAATCACATAGAACTATAGTTGAAACATGGATTGTTAGTTAATCCATGAATTGTGTGGTAGAGGAGATAGAGTTAATGTTTATTTATTGTAGATTTCTTTATCATTAAATTTTGATCTTTTTTTATAGCAATGAAAACATTTAAACAAATTTCATCACAGAATGCATCGAAACTTGATAGTCAGTGGAGAAAATAAACTGTAATATAAAAAGTTTTACAAGTTTAACATTAATTGTTCTGTTCTGCTTCCAGGTCTGGAATAATAGTGCATCAATGGATCATTGTATTAATATAAGTGAAACTGGTGGACTTTTATAGAGTGTGAATTGCTTTAAAAATGCATATCTAAAAAAGAATAAGACGTATGTTGCTCTTTAAGATGCCATGTTGAGATCAAATCTTATCATCACCATTATCATGCTTCATGCTCTCTGTGAGAAGATCTTATTACTATAAGAAGGAAATGGTTTGTGATATGAGGTCTGACTTATACCCCATTCAGACAGAGCCAAAAAGTCGTCTTTAGTTGTATTCGAGTTATACAGTGTTCAAAATTCACTTGTGTGTGAACAGTTCAGCTGACTTAAGTCATCATTCAAAAAGTCGTCTTGCATGGAATTTTTAACTCGCTAAAGAGCAAGTTAAGTCGTATTAGTAAACAACTAACGACGACTTTTTGTAAGTGTGAACACCTGTCATCGTTAGTGGAGTTGAATTCCTTGTTTACTTCCACAGCACATGGACCTAGAGCGTAAATCATTTCAGGAGGGCGTATGCAAATACAAGTCGAGTTCATTTCAATTCGACTTCAACATCGTAGCATGTGTGAACGATCGTAAGTCGAGTTACTTTCTGCTAATCCAAGGTCGTGTTTGAAATTTAAAATGAACTTGATGTCGACTTAAGACAATTTTTTGTGTGCCTGAACAGGGCCAGGTATAAGTGTTTGTGTAGTGATTCAGACTTGATATAAAGACCTACAATGAGATTATTCATTTTCCGTGTGAGTGGAACATCATATGAAGTAGAATCCTACCATTTTCTTTTTAAAAGAAATCGTCGGGTTGACAGCTGTCACAAAAAGAAGGGTTCTTTCGGCCATTTGTGTGAACATTGAAACAGTGCAGATTTAGGATCATTATAAAGCTGGATTTGATATCAAACATCCTATGGGCAATAAAACTTCTACCCCTTTTCATCTATACCAAAAATATAAATAAAATCTATTCCAAGAAAATATTCTTTTATAGATACTTTTAGATGTAATGCCAGATGAGGTGAACTATTTTTAAGAACTTTACACAATTAAGGAAATGCTTTATGATATGTAATAGCTGTGAAGAAGAATAATGTTTCATCTTTTGAAGTTATTTTAACAGAACTTATCCTCAGCCCATAAGTAGTATATTGTTTTGTGAAGCTGTAAGTAGTTCATTCTCCAAAAAATATAGTAGCTTGCAAATTTGTTATATGTAGTTCTCCTGAAAATGATGAAACAGTAATGCTATTTAGGTATGTTATAGGCTCTTAATTTTATATAAATTAACCCTAACCCTTGGTCTTTTAAGAATATATCCTTTGAAATTCCAATATTAAAAATGCCTCTGCTTTATTAGACCTTGGGATTGAATCATAGGACCTTAATTGTTTTTGGTAGTAATTCGTGAATGCGTACTTCAAAGTCTCATGAGCGAAGACGCGGACCGTCGCCACTGGCAATGCCTCAGCAGTAATTGTGCTCATGTATCGCTCCTCCGTCAAATAATTGGACTAAGATCTGATTTTTTGTATAATTTGTATTTTTTAGTACTTGGCATCTTCATGGTTACAGAAGAATATATCTTCTCTGTGTCATATCTGTCTCTTTTGAGAAGTCTTTATTATCATTTAGTTAATGTAGTCAGTCAAAGTGTCCTAAATTTAGACTTGATAATATTGATCTATTTTTGTTTTTTGTTTTATAGCATTTACGCAGGAAAACACACCCTTGTTGATCTTGAATGATACACGTCATAACACTTTGGTTGAGTGCTGATATCGCATTCAGGATCTGAGTGGCTGTACTTCCCACTGCTTCTCTTTACTGTTAAATTTCTTTTAATGCAATATGTATTGAGTAGTCATATGAATAGGGTCTGTTTTTCTAGCTTTGGATATCAGTTTTGATTACATGATATTTTATAAAAACAAACTTTTTGCAGTCTTCTGCCTCTGTTTGACCTAACTTTCTGTAGAACTGTATACTGTTTCTCATATTTTGGAGCTTAGTCATGAGACCAAAAAATATGTCTGTTTGGCCTTTTCTGAAAGTATTTTACTGTACAAAACAATACAACCCTACATTTTCAAATTTCCAGAAAAATTTGTTTCTCTTTGCTATTTTTACAGGCAAAGTAATTCAGTACACAAGTATTTTAAACAGTTGCTTGGATCTTCATCATTTTAAAATATTGATTAATATTAGACGTTGAAAATCTTACACCATCCATAATCAACCCAAATTTTGGCTCTGTTTTACATTTGTACCATAGATTTACAGGGGAGATACCAGACTTTGTATACCAGCCCGTGCAATGGCGTCGCCAGCCATGCCCATGGAGCTCAAGTTGGGGGTATTCGGGTCCACTCGGTTCCCACCAAAATCAACTCCGAGTGCCAAGACTTGGTTACATGTTGAGGCAACCTGCGCAAATAAGTTATGCGAATGATGTGCCAACCTGCACGAAAAGCTTGTGTGTGTGTGTGTATTTCAATATGGTGCGATGTGTCATCGGCAAGCTATTGGCAAAAACCCGAATACCCCCAATTGCCGGAATACAAATGGCGGCGTGCCTTGTATCTCCCATGTAAATCTATGATTTGTACAGATTTATAGCTGTTTGCTAAACTACTTTGTGAAACAAACTGCCCGTCAAAGCCCGCTCACAGGGGGTGGGGGGTGAAGGGTGAGGGAAAGAATAATCAAATCAAATTTGGGTAGGTATCTTTAGAACTGATTTTTTCCAAGTTGAGGTCAGATATACGGCTGATTTTTTCTATCAAAATATTACCATAAAAGCTACAATTTGGCAAAATTAGCTTGGAATGGCCTTTTTTGAAATGTTCTTATTAAGAGTTTGGGTCGTTAGATCTGAATTAAGCTTACAATTGGGGTCTTAAAAGAGCGGAAGAGGTTGCTTGACATGACTGGGTTTAGACCATGACAAATACCTGAACCTTCAATATGAGAAGTCACCCGGGATCAAAATCTTATCAGGAAAAATTGTTTATAAAAACATTAAACCACAGAAACTTATTTGAAATACTAACTCTACTTTGTAAATTCTGAGTCCTTATTGTTAGACTAAATTTGTTGTATGCAACATGTGTTATTTACACCACATGGAATAAACAAATGAATGAATGAAAACAATTCTAAGTTCACTTGTACAATTTAATTTTACTATTGATTCAACACATATCCACCCACCCTATCTAAATTTAATGCTTATTTTGAGTGTGTTTCATAAATATACAATAAGTATGATAATTCTCGCTTCAATGATTTTTTGAGTATTTCCAATGTTTTTATGATTTTTGTTACTTCCAATACATATTTATTCATTTTTTTTTTCTAAATAGACCTCAATTAATAGGGAATCTTACACAACATTGAACCAGCATATTGAACATAGTAGTGAAAATAGGTTGTTAGTTAAACTGTTATTGTCACCATTTATGGGCAAGATTTCAAGACCTATCATAATACAGTCAATTATTGTATTAAATGTGGTTTTTTTTAAAACTATATGCCCCCTAATTTTACTTATAATCAGGCCTGGAAAAACTGGGTACTAGTAACTCTGCCACCTGGCGGCTGGGAAATTCAGGAATCTCACTGGGAATTTGTAAGCTTTCAATGCAGGAAATGTAGAAATCTCAGGTATTGGTTACCGGATAATTAACATTTTTTCCAGGCCTGCTTATAATGATTAGAACATGCCTAGAACAGTAAGGCCATGATGATGTATTTAAACTTAAGGAGTTGACAGAAACAATGGTGTACTATTTTCTGTGTGTGTCTGAGCACCTTGAGTTAACCAGCAGAACTAAATCAAGGAGTTCAAAAAATAAACAGGCTTGATGCCTCAAGAGGAACCCTTGAAATGTATTCATTGATTAAATGGTAACCAGTGAAGAGAGTAGAGGAGTGTAGAATCCATAGATTTACAGGGGAGATACCAGGCTTTGTATACCAGCCCGTGTAATGGCCTCGTCAGCCATGGAGCTCAAATTGGGGGTGTATTCGGGTCCACTCGGTTCCTGCCTAAATCAACTCCCGAGTGCCGAGACTTGGTTTCGCGTAGAGACAACCTGTGCAAATAATACTTTATACGAATGATACGCCAACCTGCATGCAAAGCGTGTGTGTGTGTTTCAATATTCGCGCATCATGACAAGGTGCGATGCATTATCGGCAAGCTATCGGCAAAAACCCAACTACCCCCAATTTTGTCTCCATGCCAGAATAAAAATGGCGGAGTGCCTTGTATCTCCCCTGTAAATCTAAGGTAGAACCTGACTTCAGATGTAATGTTGGAGAATAAGTTAAGCTCAATTCATACTCGGCCTCCAAACAAAATTTTTCCTACCAAACATTTGGTCGTGACGTCACCAAATATTTGCCATCGAATTTAAACTATGAACGGGTAGCAAACATTTGGTCCAATGTATATGGCAATTCAATAACATGTGCAATCTAGCGCGAAATTTTGTTTGGTCTGAACTCGGTGTTGAAATTCTTTTGTTTGGAGTCACTCGTCATTTTTACGTCACGACCAAATGTTTGGTAAGAAAAATTTTGTTTGGAGGCCGACTATGAATTGAGCTTTACGCCAATTTATTCTGGAGAACAAAAGGTGTTTCTATCGTACATAAATCAAGAACAAATTGCAGTAGTCCAGGCTGGAAAGGACTAGCGTCGAGACAGTATTATGGCATTTCCAATTTTTCAGATATCTAATGGATGGAATTCAGATCACTTTATTTGCCAGTTGATTGAATAAGACTATCTAGAAATGTGCTGTGCCATGGGCATAAAGATCAAACATAATTTGTGTTAAGAAACGAGTGCCCCTTATGCACCTGTACTTTGTGGCTAAACTTAACTCATTTCCATGTGATGTAGTGCAGGAAATCATTTATATTTTTTGATTGAAATCCCAGGTTGAAATTCCAGAAATATGGAATTCTCACTTGTTCAGGCCCTTAATTATGTCATTACTGGTTAATATGTGTGGCAAATAACGTGATCAATGCAACTACCAATTGTTTTTGATGGTATATTTGAAATGAATATTTCTGAGTAAAATTGTATTAATTTATATAAATAGATGTAGATAGATAAAATATTGCTATATTGCAGTAAAGTGTTTTGTGTTTTTTTTATTTCAGGGAATGGGATATCTAGCTTTTATAATTGATATGTGAATAAGACCTTTATTGCCCTTTGTTCTTGGTGCAATTTGATCAAGTGTTTGGGAATGCCATGGATTTATATTATAGTAGAATTGGAGTGAAGAATTCTTGTTTTACCTCTAATGTGACCAGAATGTATTTCCATCCATGAGGGCTGTCAGGTAATTTTTGAAGGAATTTAGGATGAACATGCAAGATTAGATGACCAAAAAGAAATGGGTTGATTTAATGGAAACATGTGGACGAAAATTAGGACTCTGGATGTATATACATGCACCATCAGGTCCAAGATAGATTTCAAATTTACTACCGGTATTAGGCCAAATGTAAGTCAAAGCTACACCAAATTATGCCCTCTATACTGAAAACCCTCTTTATACAAGTTTAAAAACAGTATTAAAAAGTAAACAAAATGAAAACAACAATTTTAAAAATATTTTCAAGAGATCAAAATTCTCAAAGAAAAAAAACGCTTTTTTTTTGTAATCTGAAAATTAGGCGCGTTATACTTTCGTACAGTAAAACCTTTTTTTTTCAGTTTCTAAAACTAGGGGCGGGCGGTGGAGAACAACCAAACAACTTTTTTTTTTGGCCTTAGATCATGCTAATATTAAGGGCTTCTTTGTGGGCAACCAAGTACCTGGTCCAAGACGTATATGTTGCTCAATTTATTCCAGTGTATTTTCCCATAAGATTGCAGACTTGATAAAATATTGATTGGTCACCAAATAATATTGGTGTGGTATTCAAACGATCACAAAGAATACTTTTTATCTTCCTAAAGTATTCATTGAAACCAAGATAGATTCCAGGGGGGACCATAGGTCAGAATTAATGCAATAAGACTTTTGTTGCACTATGCTGTTGATACATACACATTTGAGATATTCCAAAGTAATGTTTGTGACTGAAAAAATTGGGAAATTTCACTCAAGTTTTAAAAGGCTACAGAACCTAGCATAAACATGATATCAAATTAAATTAAATTAATTGCCAAAATCCTGAATAAAGTCCATGTATTATTCGATAACGTTTGTGACATCGCACGGAAATAGATTTTGGCTCCAAATGACTTCAAAGTAAAAATTTTCTGAGGTGTTAGGGATTTTTATGATTTCAAAGGTTAAGGTCTCAAAATGTTCATCTTTGACCAGCAATCAAAAGTCTCAATGGTGACCCCATTGTCCGACCTTTCCCTGGGGGTCGAAGGTCAAAAGAAAGGTCAAATTTTCAACTTTGTCCGATTTCAAAGGTTAAGGTCTCAAAATGTTCGTCTTGGACCAGCGATCTAAAGTGTCAATGGTGACCCCATCGTCCGACCTTAAACTGGGGGTCAAAGGTCAAAAGAAAGGTCAAATTTTCAACTTTGTCTGATTTCAAAGGTTTTGGTCAAAGGTCAAAAGAAAGGTTAAATTCTCAACTTAGTCCGATTACAAAGGTGGAAGGCGGAGGCATCGTGATCAACACTCTGTGTCGAGAACCGCGCGGCCCGAGAACCGCGTATTCTAGTTTTATTCTGCTTTACACAGATGATATGTACCGTAACATATTTTTGAATATGATGTATATTATAATACCTGACCCATCTCCAATCAATACCACCAATCAATTCTCTGCAGTGCCTTGATGAAGTCCAAAGAGTTTGGATGAAAATTTGCAAGTAAGCAAATAATTTCGTTATTTCCAGTATTTGATTTATAATATTTCAACTTTTAATATTACAAATATTTCATAAAAACAGTAGAAATTTCTATCATCAGGATTTATTTTAATGCATTGTTTTGTGTGTTAACGTTTGTGACATAATATAAAGATATAAGGACATTTTAGTGTAATTTTTTGGTAACATTTGTAACATTTTTGAAATAAAACATATGCTCGTTCATGCACGGTTAGAAAAACTTTACCATTTCTGTTTGGGAAATACTTCTCACGTACTAAGTAACAAATTTATGACTGAAAAACCTGCTTATGTGGTCAAATAAAAAAGCAGTTGTTTTGCTTGAAATAAAAAAAAAAAAAGTTTCATTTTCTATGGAATGAGCCATATCAATTTCAAGGGAATTGCATGGATTTATTTTCAAATTGTATTGATGAATTCTTCTTTCAACTCTAATGCGATCTTCGAATACCTTTCCATCCATTCAATGAGGACTATGCAGGGTAACTGTTGCAGGCATTAAGGATGATGTGTGAGCATACATTTTTGCATAATTAGATGACTTAGGAGAAGGAGAAATGAGGTTGAACCAAGGCAGCTGGTCCCCACAAGGAATATCCAAAAAAAGAAAAAGGAAAAAGCAGGAAAGGAGAGAAAAAAAGCAAAAGAAAAGAGGAGAGGAAAACAATATTGTTGGAAATGCTTTTAAAAAATCAGTGCAAATATTAATTTTTATCAAATAGTTGTTGAAAAATTAAAAATTAGGTCCCTTATAGTTCTCGCTAGCTCAGTCGGTTAGTTCTCGGACTGTTAAACATAAGATATCGATCAATCCGCGTTCGAGTCCAGCTGGGAGCTGAGTTTGCGAAAACTGTATATTCTATGAGGGTGTGAATTGCTCAAGCTAGGGTTGCGCCAATATGTAGGCCGCAGTAAGCCCTTTGGCCCCAGGGAGTCCAGGTAGTGATTTAACCCAATGATTAGAACTGCTCTGTAAAGTGTGCTGAGGCCGTGTGGAATTACAAGTCAGGAGGACCGCGTAGTGCACTATAAATCACCTGCAATTTATTTTTATTTATTTATTTAGTTATCT
>JXSR01S017129.1:19431-30008 GCA_000969725.1 Ophiothrix spiculata
TAATGATAGACATTCTCATGGTGGTGGAGTTCTTTTAGCTATCAAAGCTGATCTTTGTCCCACTAATAGGTGTAAATTTAATACTACTGATCATGAAATAATTATGGCTGAATTTAAGACACCTAGAGGAAAGGTTTTAATTGGTGCTTTCTATAGACCTCCAAATTATCCTAAAGATTATATGGATTCTCTTGATAATTATCTTCTTAAAACTCATTCTTCTGCAAAGAAATATTGTTTCATTACTCTTGTCGGTGACTTGAATATCCATATGGATTGGGCTGATTTGAAAGGTTCCCTCTCAGGTCTTCTTATTGATACTATGCATTCTTGTGGTCTCACCAAAGTTCTTAATGAGCCTTCGTATGTCACTCATAATGGTAATGAGCGCTTCCTTGATCTTGTTTTTGTATCCAATCCACTGTATGTTAAGTCATGTGAAACTTCTTTCAATGTTAATGATAAGTGTGATCATAAAGCGATTGTTATGCATCTTAACTTGAATATGTTGGAAACTGAGGATATTGATAAACCTGTTTACTGTTTAAATAGGGCTAATTTTGGTCAAATGCGTGATATTATTTTGAATAGCCCATGAAATGTTTGTAATGATATTAGTAACAAATGGGACTTTATTGAATATAATATTAATGCCGCTATTGACAAATCGGTTCCTAAAAAACGTGTTAAAAAGGGAATTTAATTAAGTCAGTTAATTGGACGACTAAACAGATCAGTAAATTGTGTACAAAAAAGAAGCTTTAATTTGTATAAGCGGTTTAAGAAATCCAGTAGTAGTGTTGCTGAGCAACAATTTAAGGACTGCTGTAGTAACTGTAAGTTAAAAAGGGCTATTAGAAGAAGTCATAGTAATTATTCACTTGCTATTTCTAAAACAGCTAGAATCAATCCTAAGAAGTTTTGGAATTATGTTAGATCTAGTACAAAGGAATATTCTCAGCTCTCTTTTTCTCCTGATGATGGCGACTTAACTGATCCCTGTAATATTGCCCGTGCTTTTAGTAATGTGGATGGAATTTTTCTTGATTTCAGTGCTGCCTTTGACCAGGTTGATCATAGTGTTCTGCTTCACAAGCTTCATAACTATGGTATCAGGGGTAATATGTTGTATTAGATACAAAGTTTTCTCTCTGGTGGGAAGGGTTGTCTTTAAAGGTTGTTATTCTGACAGGGTTCCTGTTTCATCTGGAGTACCCCAGGGCTCCGTTTTAGGACCAATTCTGTTTTTCTTGTTTGTTAATGACATTAATGATGGCCTTTTTTCTCCGCTCTTTCAATTTGCAGATGATCATACTATTGCTCGATGCATAAGGACTTCCAAGGATCATCAATCTGTGCAGAGTGATCTTGATTCATCTTTGGACTCTCAAGAATAAACTCCCTCTAAATGCTTCTAGGTGTGCAGTTGTTCACTTTTCAAGATCTAAAAATCAAAGCCCTTTGTTTATAAAACTTGGTGGTTCTGAAATTAAGGCTGTTGAAGACTTTAAATTGCTTGGTGTTGTGTTCAACTCATCCCTGTCTTTCTCTCACCATGTTGACTCTGTTTGTAAGAAAGTATCTCGCTTGACTGGTTTCTGTATTAGAATTTCTCAGCATATGCACTTCAGTTCTGTTTTGCATCTCTTTTAAACACTGATTCTCCCTCATCTCACATATTGTGCTGTCGTTTGGAATCCATGCCAAATTGGTTTACTTGATAGGTTAGATAGAAATCAAAGGAAAATTTCTAAGGTTTTAATTTACAGAAAAAGGTGTCAATCTGATTTATCATATGAAGCAAGATTTGTTGAATTTGGGCTGCTCATAACTTGTGACTTGTTTAATTTTCTTCGCTTGATTTTCTGCTTCAAACTTATCAATGGAATAGGACCTAAATTTTTCCTTCAATTTTTCAAACCCTCTAAGATCAATGAACTCAGGTTTCTTCACACTACCTCTCGCACTAATGCTTTCTTCAATTCTGTTTTTGTCTCCTTCCCAAGGTTATGGAATGAGCGCCCTGCGTCTGTTAGGTCTTCATCATCTGTTAATCTCTTTAAGACCTGTGTAAAGAAATTTTACTTAATTAATTTGTGGTTATTTTATATGCTTGTATTTTAATATTATTTTTTAAATGCATATTTATGTGGGTATCTTGTATTTTTATTTATTGTACATTTACTAAGTTTATAAGGAAAGGAAAAAACATTTTGTGTTTGGACTTGTAGTCTATATTTCTTTTCCTTGATTGTCATATAATTACTAAGGTTTCTGTCGAGACTGTTTTTTCATGTCGACATGTCGCAATAATTTGTTGTCGACGTCGACATATGTGTCGACATAAAGTTGATATCAAAGAGTAGGGTTTTGCGGGAAAAAACGAAATTGTTTGGATAAGCTTAATGACCCGTTTTAGACGTAGACTTCGTAATGTGCTAATTCTCACTGGGTACGACAATATGTATGATATAGAATTGATATTTTGTAACTTTTTTTGTTGTGAACGATCGTATTAACTTTAAAAAAGGTGCATATGACGAACAACTAATAAATATTAAATTATTTATGCAGCACTTTAAACACTTCTTAAAGCTTAACTGCTAAAAAACTGCCACAACTTGACAATTCAACGTAAGTTCTTGTGACATTTTACTTACCCAGTTTTGTCGACAAATGGGATTTATGTCGACACGTTGAGATATGATTTATGTCGACATTTATGTCAACATAACGAGGCATGTCGACAGGAACCTTGATAATTACACATTTTGTTTTTCATTGTTTGTGATTCATGATGATTAAATAAAAAATATTATTATTATCCTTTTACTGCAAGAAAGTAGGACTCGGGGTGATTTCGTCCAATGTTGATTGGTTATACATATACGTATATGACATATCCGGCAATGGGTCCAAAATGTTGACAACATGAACAACTGTAGATCAGATGGTCAACAAAACTAAAAGAATGATCAAGTTTCTAAAACTTTGAACTCAGTTTTATGGTTGTAATATATAGGGGAATTTACTTATTGCATTGCTATGTTAAATATTTAATGATATTGGTTAATGTTATATAAACTACAGTGTGTCCGAGAAAAAAGGAAACCGAGATTTACGCCCTCTGATCTTTGACACGGTTGAGTGATTTGGAATACTGTTTTGTTAGATTAATGTACCAGAAAGTCATCTTTTCAACAATACCAAATACTCCTACGTTGTTTACCTTGTTGAGTAATTACGATCAATTTCATGTTTTGTGCATTTTATGCCTTTGTACCACATTTTGGTAAAGTTAAAGTGACATTGCAGCTATTTGAGCCCTCAGTTAAATCTATTGTTATCTGTTGGTGACCTTATGAAATGTGGCCCAGTTAACTAAATATCGACGCTGACGGCGACATTTGTATAATGAGGTTAAGATTGTGTTTTACAGTTCAGTAAGAAGTCAAATTAATACATTTGTATACAACCATTTTTCGGTTACGCGCACCAACGATACACTAAACCTCATAACTATTCGTGGGCGGAGTCTTTACCCAGAGGAAACGCACAGTGCAACCATGCGTATTGTAGATCATTCATGATAGCTACATACATTCAGATTAGTTTATTTGTTTGTTTTTTTGTTTTTTTTTTGTTTTTCTCTCAACATATACAAATATAATAACACTTTATAAATATACAACATTTCTAATAGAGAAATTTTTTTTTTGCATATGTGAGATATGGATGCCTTCAAAAACGCGAGGCGTGTGGCTGAAGGCACCCATTACTCCAAAGATACAATTATGGATGTAAAGTAGGCTAATATAACTATGAACATTATGTAGATTTGTTAATTAACAATCATAATAATATAAGGAAATGGATCAGGGATGATAATAATGGTAATTGAAAATAGTACCATTTTAAGATAAGCGAAAACTGGGGAAATATGATCAAAGTTTGTAAAATCAGCAATAGGAGAAAGAAAGAGAGAGAAAGAAAGAAAGAATCGAGGGTGCAAACAGAAAAAAAACAAAAACAAAAAACAAACAAACAAATAAACAAGCAAACAAAAAAGGTCAACTATCTAACTGAAGCATACTCTGTGTTTGAGGTTGCAGATTCATATTGGCATGTAATATGGGTTTTAATATTCTTTTTGAATGATGATAGCGAACGACAAGATTTGAATTTTGGATTAATAGAGTTCCATATTTTTGGGCCCTGAGTTTTAAATGTATTTGAAGCAAGGACAGATTTAGTTGAATCAATATGAATTTCAAGGGCTTGTCTAGTGTTGTAATGATGGACATTAGCTTGTATAATAAACTTATTATTTGGGAGGTCATTTGGGAGTAGTTTATGATGGTGACGAAACATATGAATTGCAAGTTGATAAATATATAGGTCATGGATCTTGAGGTTTTTAGTAGAGAAAAATAGAGGATTGGTATGCTCTAACCAAATAGAATTAGTACATGTTCTAATAATTTTCTTTTGCATAAGGAAAAGGGTATTTAAATGAGAATTATTTTTGTCACCCCAAATCATTGTGCAATAGGATAAGTAAGGAAGTACAAGGGTATTATATAGAGTAAGGAGAGTACTTTTATCAAGATATGGTTTAATTTTCCTGATGATACCATTATACCTAGAAACAATTTTAGTGATGTGTGCAGTGTGGGATTTCCAAGAGAGATTACAATCAATTAGAATTCCAAGAAACTTCGTCACGTCCACCTGAATAATATGTTTATCATCAATTTTTAGTGTACGGTTGGACTCTGTTTTATTGCTGTGTTTATTTCTAAAAATCATATAGTTAGTTTTATCAATATTTAGTGAGTTTATTGTGTTTAAACCAATTTGATATAATTTGTAATTCTTTATTAATTTTGTTTTCTAACTGATTAGGATTATCATGAGAAAAAATTATATTAGTGTCATCTGCAAAAATAATAAAATGGGAGTCATTGGATACAAGTGGGAGATCGTTAATGTAAAGCAAAAATAAAAGAGGACCTAATATAGAACCTTGGGGGACACCGCATGTAATTTTTAGTTCTTCTGAGACATGTTGATTATAGATGACGAACTGCTTTCTATCAGAGAGGTAACTCTTGAACCATGTGTTAGCATTATATATTTGTTATACATTTGTTACAGTCCATCCCAAAACAGCCGTAAATGCAGCCTCTTTTTCGATTTTCAAATATTTGTAAATCCTTGTTATAAGGATTAAAATGACACCTCAATGATTTTCACACGATCTCAAAAAGTGAAGTTTTTGTCCGTCAAAGGTTGTCAAGGATTAGAATAAGTTCTCTGAGATAAACGCATTCAACGATCAGTATATAAGCCCAATATTTTCTTTTGAACTTCCTCAATATATGTATACAGAAAATGTATTTTATATTTCCGATCATTTTCTTGAAATAAAAGTTTCCTGGTGTTTTGAAATGAGCACAAATATTTAAGAATTTCAAACAATCAATTTCGGCAAATTATCACCCTGCCATGTATTTTCACCCGTAGCGCAAAATGAAGTTTGCTGCATTTACGACTCGTTTGAGATGGACTGTCATATATACCTGTAGGTACACATATCTACTGTACTTTTGTTATTAATTAATACGTCGATCCTGGGTTTTCCAACCGGAAATCAATCTTTACCGAAATTTAATCCCACAATGCACTGGTAAAGCACAACGATGCACCCAAATAGGTTTGAAATGGATGCGCACTACCACCAATCCCAAACAACAATTCAAATCACCCGCTATGAATTGGAGCTAATGTCATGGCTTATTTTTTATAGGCAAAACTGTGTTTGGGCTAAAATTTCGGTAAAGATTGACTTCCGGGTGTAAACCCAGAATCGACGTATTCCAGGTAATACGCTGCGGATGTGACATGCCCTCAATTATGCAAATCATCCAACACGTGCGATCTGGATCCAAACAAACATGATGGCCATTTCCATTACACGATAAAGTCCATGGAGAATCATTTCTGTTTTAGTGTTATTACTCTTGAATCCAAATGAAGCAAATATAAGCATAGAATATACAGTATGTTATATACAAAAGAGTCATATAAATACCAGAAGGTCACCACGTTCATTATATTTCTCAATTTCTGTACAAAAAGTGAGTGAACAGATGCCTTATTTGTATGTTTACGTATGCATATTACGTTAATACGTGTGATCAGTGGAACCATTCAGGACATGATCAGTTGTTTGGAACTAGATTGCACGTGTTTTGCTCATTATGCAAGAAGTGACGACAATACTTAATTACAGACATCACAAAATACACCGGGGAAGTAGTGACGTCATAATTTATGTTAATCACCCAAACGGTGTGACCATTTTGCAAATAGGGCACTATTTTTTTTAGTTTGTGAACAAAAATCGAATGTAAAGATAAGTCTGATTCAAGGACGTACGAAGCGGGAGGGGGGAAGCGGCAAGTGCCCCCTACCCCCGCTCGAAAAAGCGGGACGTTGGCGGGACAAATACCAAAATATCGGGACGATATTTTACTACTTTTACTGTCCCGATATAACTGTCCCGGAAATTTACAGTCAAAATAAGTTGGGAAAATTAACATAAAAATATACATCAGGCTCATTCCAGTGGAAACTGAACCTTTTTTTATTTCAAGCAAAAAATCAGCTTTTTTATTTGACCACATAAGCATGTTTTTCCTTTATACATTTGTTACTTGGTACGTAAGAAGTATTTTCCAATAAGAAATTGTAAAGTTTGTCTATCCGTGCATGAATGAGCACATGTTTTGTTTCAAAAATGTCACAAACGTTACCAAAACACCAAAATGTCACAAACGTTACCAAACGTTACAACACAAAACAATGCATTAAAATTATTCCTGGCGTAATAATGTTCTGTAATTTTTATGAAATATTTGTAAATATGTTTCCCATAATCGGTGTAAGGCGCAATAAAAAAATCGTTGACACTTCAGAGAAATTGTACTTTGAAGTCATTCGGAGCAAAAAACCATTTTCGTGCGCGGTCACAAACGTTACCGAACGTTACATGGACTTTACTCAGGATTTTGGCAATTGATTTAATTTTCAAATATCTACATGTCTTGACCCCATCAGTGAGCACCCTTATCAACAACAAACTCGTTGATATAATATTTTTGCTAGGTTCTGTGGCCATTTAAAAGTGAAATTTCTCACTTTTTCGGTCACAAACGTTACTTTGGAATGAGCCATCACTATTTCTTCAGCTATTTCTATCGTTTTGACACGGTGTTATATTTCTTATTAACTTTATCTAACCACGGCACCATGAACATGATCAATGTACATCCAATCGTGCATGCACTATTTATCTACGGTCACGATGTCCAATCCATTACCTTTACTTGTACACAAACACCAGGGCCCGTATACGCCGGGAAAGTAGTGACGTCATAATTTATGTTAATCACCCAGCTCGTGCGTTTTGGAACCAAACAAACTGTGTGACCATTTTTGCCACACGTTAAGTCTATGGGGAAAAAAAGTCTGACTGCGATTTTATACCATAACTTTCGTGTAAAACAAAAATAAGGGAAAAGATGCCGGCCTATTATGCTGAAGGTTGTGTTTACAAGCCAGGACGGGACCCCTGCCGTTATTTTCATCTTCCAACCGAGAAAAATCGGTCTGAATTGTATGTTTACGTGTGCCTATTGTGTTAATACGTATGGTTAGTGGACATGATTATTTGTTTGGGTCCAAAACGCACGTGTTGGGTGATTTACATAAATTATGACGTCACGTCTTTCCCGGCGTATACGCCGGGGAAGTAGTGACGTCACATTTATGATAATTAGCCCAACACGTGCGATCTGATCCAAACAAATGATCATGTCCTGAGTGGTTCCACTGATCGTATGTTTTAACTGTATTTACAGAATAGGCGTACGTTAAAACATACAAATCAAACTGATTTTTCTCGGTTGGAAAACGACAATAACGGCAGGGGTCCAGTCCTGGCTTTTGATTACAATCTTCAGCAGAACAGGCCGGCATGTTTTCCCTTATTTTTTTTTAAACAAAAGTTATGGTATAAAATCGGAGTCGGACTTTTTTCCCCATAGACTTAACGTGTGGCAAAAATGGTCACACCGTTTGTTTGGGTCCAAAACGCACGTGTTAGGTGATTAACATTAATTATGACATCACTACTTCCCTGGCGTGTTCCAGAAAGATGTTTAGCTAAACGATGGTTTTAATTCTCCTCAACAGCACGGCTCATTGACATGTTATGCTTGAAAGCTGCAATGGTGCATACCATTCCTGTACAGTTGAAGTTGAGTTAAACAGGAGTTTACAATTGTTCCGATATGAGTTCAATCGCCTGTGACTTTATAACTCTAGGCTTTTATGTCGTGAATTGAAAGGGTGTAGGCAAAATAAGTTTTAAAAAGGGGATTACAAAGATAAAACTTTAAAAATTGGGTCCTTTCGACCATGATTTTCTATTTTAAATATTATGAAAGTATATAATAAAATTGTGATGGTTTACCCCGAAAGGGGGGACTTCGAAGATAATAATTGAGAGGTTGCGTTTCAAATACGCTATCGATTTTTTCGACGGTAACCTTATTTCTATTCAAATGCAAATAAGCAGCTGTTAAAATAACGTCAGTGGAGCCCTTATTGAATTAAATTTCAATTCGAGCTGTACGTTAAACACCACTATTATATGTGTCTCGTGTTATTTTATTCATACAAATTATGCCATTTAGACATCAAGGTATGTAAAAACAAAGTGTAACCTATAATTTAAGCTATATAAAACAATTGTGTGACATTGTACAATCTCAGAATTTCGAGCTTGATTTGGAACATTTGGCAAACGCTATTCACTGCTTGACTGGTTCCCATTGATTAGCGTGTCTGCTAGCAGTTGCAATTTCATTAGGGCTGACCTTATCCTTAAAAATAGCATTCATTGATCCGTTGGATGAAGAAATAACGTATATTATTGCTAGATTTCACGCTAAGTTAACGTATCGAACGCTGAATGGATAAGGTGATATTGCTTTTTAATTCTGGCAGAATATACTTATTTAAACAAACAAACAAACATACTGTATAAATTAACCACACTGTTAGAACGTTGGGCAAATAATTTACCCAACGTTGGTTCAACTATGAACAACCCTACTTCTGGGTAAATAATTACCAACGTTGCGTAAAATGTTGGCTAATTACCTAACTGTTGGGTAAAAGTTGTTGCTAATTACCCAAATATTGGGTAAAATTTCACCAACAGTTGGTTAATATTATTTACCCAACAATTGGGTTGTTCATAGTTTAACCAACGCTAAATAATTGCCCAACAGTATAACAGTGCAACAACTAATAAACAATAAAAGTCAAGTCATAATAAAACAAACACAAAAAATAAACTTATATTGTTGAATTATGTAAAAGCTTTGCATAGTCTTTTCAGCATCAACTCTACTTCATAATCTTTGACAATAAGTATAATTTACATATTTTTAATTATCAGATAAAAGCTGGAAACTACAAAAAACAACAACAACAACAACAACAACAACCAAACAACCAAACAAACAAACAAACAAACTTACTAACTAACTCACTTAGTTACTAAGTAACTAACTAAAAAAACTAATGAATTGATGTATAAAGCAACTAATAAATAAATAAACCAAATAAGTAAATAAATAAATAAATAAATAAATAAATAAATAAATAATTTGACCATCCAGGATTCGAACCTTGGACCTTGGCATTACCAGCGCCACGCGCTGCCAACTGAGCCAATGAGTCAGATGGGGAAGAGCGGTCCATTTTATATCTATAGGCCTTCAGTTCTAACTTCAGTACTATCATTCCTCTGGCTAATGGTTACTGCCGACTGTTTTGTATCACGAGATCCAAAGCAAAGCCAGCGGGCAGTGTGTTTTGTTTTATGAATCGTCGTTGTCAATTGACTATTGATAAAAAAAATCTATCATTGTGTAACTCAAGGACATCAGGCTGATCAGGTGTTGTGAAGGGACTTGTACGTAAAACTCCCGCTACACACTTGATGAAGTGTGAATAATTCATTGAATTCTATTGGGATATGCAGTTAACTCATGGATAGAGGCAACTCACTCCCTTGAACTAGGTATGAAGATTAACGTGCGTTTCATATAATCTAGTTGATTAAAGTTAGCGGTTACCGTGACGGTAAACGGTATGCATTTTACACTAAGGGTACCGTAGACGATAACCTTAACCTTATTTTCGCAACCTCTCAAATATAAATTTTGAGTTTATCATTTCATTTGTTGCAGTTGCAGCATTTTCTTCAACTTTAAAATGACACCTTACTTGTTGAAATTGATCAAGGCGATCTCATTTTACAACAGCAAATCTGCTGGCAATTCTTATCATTTTCTTTATTTTTTGCTGCCTATTTTCATCAGTTTCTCGCAAAGTGTTCTGTCGTCACAAATACACTTTCATACCAAGTTGCATTGCAATCGAAGATATTCTTGGGGTGTAAATTCCAGATCAAAATCTTCGAATCGCTCCAGTTTCTC
>JXSR01S017133.1:9602-30382 GCA_000969725.1 Ophiothrix spiculata
TTAATAATAAAAATACCATATATGGCCATTATGCCCTTTCATGCCCAAATATGGTCATACAATGTCCCTATTTGGGCATAAGAGTAACATTTTTAGAATTTTAACCCACTTATCGAGATTTTTTTAACAAATCTTTTTGCCAGGATGATGCACAAGTTGAAGGTTTGTAACAATCTATCAAAAACTAAATTTAAAAAAAATGGTCTCTAAGCCGTTTTGCAATTCAGCTCTTAAAATATGTAGATTACTTATTCTAAAATATTAACAATTATGATTTTAGTGGAAGAAGTGGGCAAGTACAAAATAGTGATTATTGATTGCAGAAAATCGATAATCGATACACACCTCCTATTCACTGAAATTGATCACCTCACGTAAACAATAACATATATCTTATATGAATTAAAACCCCCTTTTGATTTAGAAGTTATTAAAAGTCAAAACTTTAAGCGCTCATAACTCAAAGTACTTTGGCACAGTGACCACTTCTTCCACTAAGGTCAATTAAAAACATTGACACGTGTTACTCAATTCCTCAAAAATTAATGTTCCTTTTTCTTTTCAATTAATTTCAACTTGTATGAATTATGATTATATAGAAACAAAAAAACATATATATAAACTCACCTGTTTATTGAAGTTAAGTTTTATAAAAAAGCACATTCCGTCGAAATGCATGAAAAAGAAAAAATAGGAAAAAAGATCAGGAAACACTAGCATTGATAGTGAGTAAGCATTACATAAGTTGAATGGTGTTGTAAAATCATAGAGTATAATCTTAAAGTTCTTTTATTAATAACTTTGATTTAATATTTGATATCCAGTATTCCAGGTCAAAATAGATAAATGTACGATTATCAGGAAAAAAACCCATGATTTTCCATGATTGACCGAGATATGTTTTATGTGTTTCATGTTGAATCAAATCTAGTCAGTTCTGCACTTTTAAATAAGTTGTAACAGGGACAATGTATTCATAATATGCAATACATAGAGTCATTATATTTCAATAATAATGAATAATGTGTAATAATCATTCGTCATGAAAGAACCAGCAGTCACAAAACCAATTGTTCTAGGGATAGTTGCAATGAAAATACTGCCTAGTTGCTCTCAACAAGACAGAGACTGCGCACTTCCTCAGACCAAACCCGGCTCATTGTTTCCAGATCATTAAAACGTGCCGGTGATGTGAGTTCTGCTATTACAGCTGCTCGTCTTTGGAACGACCTTCCTATGTGTCTGCTGAAGCTCAATCCTTGCCTATGTTCAAGCGGCAGCTGAAGACTAAGTTGTTCCCATAATTTACTGCTCTGTGTGTCTTAATGCTGCTTTTCTGTATTTATATTTTTGTAAAGTGCTCCGTTCATTGTGGGGCACTTTGTAAATGCTTGTGTAATAATAAAAAAAATATTTATAACCCTCAAAATCTATTGGTTATTACGTTAAAAATCGTTAAGTTCAAGAGGTTACTATTACTTTGCTGAATAAAGAAGCCTGAAAAGGGAAGACTGTTTTTATCTACTTATCAAGTTTGAAACATACTCAAGAAATAGTTTACACCCTTTAGTTTCAGTCTAAGGAACTCAACTGAGAAGACTCCTAAATTTAGTAATATAATTAACACTTAAGTGGTCAAGGTCGTCCACATACCCGTTAGTGGTCAAGAGGGTGGGGGATCTATATGGACCCAACACCGAAAAAGCGCTTTTGCGAAGAAATTTTAGGTTGAAACTCTGCTCGCCAGTACTTCAAAAGAACTATAAAAAAGAAAAAAAATGAACATCGGACAAACCGTTTCAAAATGGCGGCCAAAGCAAATTTTGCCGTGTCGCGTCAACATTTTTTAATTTGAAAACTCTCTTCCGCAATGAATTTTTTTGATAAAATTTGGCTCATATTTGCAGTATGTAAGTACAAATACATTCCTGAAATAAAATTTGAGCAAAATTGTTCGGTTACGATTTTATGGGCAAAACACATTTGAAGATCGCCTTCGAAAATGCATTTTTATGCTAATTAGAATGATTCAATTGGCCGAATTCATAAAAGTAGCAAGTACTATTTTTATAGCTTTCCCTTGAATTTCTAATATTAAAAGCTAACACTGACTTGCAAGAAAAAGCTCTCTTAAGGCAGCAAAAGCTATTTCTAATCCCTTCCAAGAATTATTGCTCGTCTGGTTAGTAATTGCTTAAATTGATACCGAAAATGTGGAGTGACTTGCTGTAACATTTGTGTCTGAAAACTAACACGCGATAGATAAAGCAATTTATAACTTCATGAAAGTAAAAAAAGCTACCCTGGCTATTAGTTATATGGTAGCTTTTGCTTGTCTTGGTCGATTCCAGACAAGAAAAGGTATTAGTCCAAGCTGAAGGTCGTGAATATGTTTTTAAGCAATTGCTGGGGTTAAATCTTTTTCTAGTCTAGCTATTGTTTTTTTCTTACTAGCAATTGCTACTTTTATGAATTCGGCGTAATTAAACATATGTATTATAAGCGCGAACATTGTTCTGTGTTTAACTCGGTTTTCATTTTATTTGGAGTCACGCGTGAGGTTTAAAAATGACCCAATGTTTCATAGTGAAAAATTTGTGTGCAGGCCGAGTATAGTTCGGCCTCAGTAGTGTTGGTCATTGTATACAGATTTTCTTGTAATTACAGAACAACCTTATAATGTGAATTGTATCTTGATCCAATAAGATGTACGATAAATTATGGACAAGAGAAGAAGATGCATTTCAAGGGCATAGTAATTTGAATCGTTAATGAGAAATTCGTTTATGTTTTGTACAATAATATTTTTGGTTTTGTATAATCATCTGGTATATGTGGTCCGTTTGAAAATATAAAAAAAAACTAGGCTGTATGTCTCATCACAAACGGTTGATAAGCAATTTTGATGTTTTTTTATTTTCATTATAACTTCTCACTTTCCTTTAAAGGTATGTGTTCTGATCAATTTTACTATCTCCACTTTCTCAAATCAATTTGAGATTTTGATATTATAAGAAAGATCATATGATGTTGTTTGTTTGTTTGTTTGTTTAAGTAGGGCCCATTATATGCGTCACACATCTTCACCTCATCCATACTTAAATTCAAAAATTTGATACACAATACAAATATACAAATTTCATCAAAGCTAAACACATCAAGACCCACTCTTTACCTCTGTGTATTTCTTCATTTCAATCTTTATTGCATAAATAATACATATAAACATACAAATGAATAAATGAAAACCTCGGAATACTTATAGCGCAGTTCATACATTATAATGAGCTACCAAACATTTTGTACCAGAAGTCTTCATTGTTAAATTATTCCTTTTACAATAAACCCGAGTTATAATTGAGGAAATCACCAATACTTGACATCAGGCATCATGCGTTGTAGCATTATTATTATTTCACCACCAAAGCTTCGTAATTATCCAAAAATACATGCAATTATATAAATAACGAGGACTAATTATAAATATTTCATAGATCTTAAAAACCTTCAAAAAGAGTTTGGATCTATAATCTTATAATTACAACAAACGATGACTACTTATCAAGGCATAATAACAATCCCTACCAATAAATGCAACAGTTTAATAAATCACATCACTGTCACTAAGATACGGCTAAAACTTAAACGGCAATAACAAATACAAATCTTGACTACCACAACCATTTACAAGTTTAATGCTCACATACCTTCTTAATGATGTATATTTTTCTTTAACACTTCTACTCTTTATCTCGTACTTAGAGCGAGATGATCTTGAAAGTCGACGAGACATTGTTATATATTCCGCCAAATTGTGTGTAAGCTTAATAGAACTGTGTCCGTCAGATAGGTATTGAAAGCATATTATAGGTGTGAGAAATAGTTAAGCATATGTGTAACATTACACGCCGCCGGTATTCAAGGAGAGAACAGAAAATGGAACGTACCATTGTGTGAAAGGTTTGCACACAAGATCAATCATGAACCTCCTACATTCAACTTTTAAGTCAGCAGTTTGTGAGCAGCACAATTGACCCTGATTTAGTCAGTAATTTGTCATAAAGTTTTAATTATCAGTGTAAAAAGTAATTTACATTTTGTACAAAACATAACGCAACAATTATCAGACAGATCTGTTTTTATAAGGTATTTGTATCATAAAGATGACATTATCTATAATAGCAATGACCCTAAAATGCCTAGCGACATTTTCCAAGATTTGCATAATGTTACAATATTATAAAAAGCACATTTGTCTTTGTTTCCGAATAATGTATTTTGTAGCTGGATTCAAGCATGCAGTAAACCAATGAAGCAGCTTACCTTTAATCTAGAGCTCCTTTTCTTATAATTGAAGAGATATAAGTTAAGCTCGTGGAATAAATGCAAATACGATATTCCATGATTTGTCAGTTTCTTGACCCGGCCTGAATAAGGTACAGCTTTGCCAAATCCCTTGGCAATGTTTATCTTGACAGGTGACAAGTAAAGCATCTTTAAAAGTATCTAAAGGCAAATATCCTGGAAACATATCATTTGTTTATATTTTATGATTGTCGCTACAATAAGAAACTACAGGAAAGCATGTTTTATGTGAGTGTACCAAAGAGAGATTGTTATCTCCTTAGAAGATTTTTTATTAGCACTGTGCACAAAGGCATAAATATTAAACATGTATGTCTACTTAATAAAAATTAAAAACAAATGAAATGAAATGCTCAGCATACACATATTAGCATAAACAGTGCCTATACTAAGATTCCAAATTTGATTATCATTAGGTTTGTTGGCCGCTTCCGTGTACAAACAAGTCTTTACTTGAGGAAGATACGTATGAAGATATGTATAGGACGTTACATGTCTAAGTAAAAACATTTGATTTATCAATCTGTAAATGGCCAGAAGAATACCCGGGAATTTAACCGATTTATTGAAACTTTTCAACTTGTGACAAAAGAATATGTAATTAGTACGGTCGTGCTAATTAACTTCAAAAACCTTGTATTATAAAATGAAGGCCTGATCATAGACTCTATTATGCACGGCATTTTCAACCTTATCCATTAAAGAGTCCATGATATCGCATAAAATGTGTCGTGAAGGACATCGTCCCTCAATACTACTGCTTTTGATCTCAGATTACAGAGGTAGTCGCACAACTCGACAAGATGCAGTTCCATTGTAAATATGTTTTGTTTACCTCTGCTTTGCGATTAGGTAAAACACTTAACGCATTATCAACAACTTCAAGATTGCTGAAACAAAGTCTTTCAGACAAAAAGTACCGGAGAAAATCTTTAACAACTTGACTACACATGCGGTCAACAATTTTGTATGGAAAAACAAAACGACGCTACTTCATGGAGCAATATTGTTCTCTGATTATAGTATCGGCATACACGTAAGACCTTAATATTTCGTACCATCTTTAAAATGTGTTAATATCTGTACTATTCCAAAATTTTACCGTTAAATGTTCTTTACCATCACTGTACCATATTGCTTAACGTTATTGTCAGTTGACACCCTTGACAGCATTTAATCCATATCTGTCTTTCCACTTTCATCTTTATTTATCATTGTTGCCTGAAATCTCAATTAAGTGTCAATATTGTCATAAATAGATTTATAAAAATGAATACTTAAACATCTTTAGCTTTGCTTTATGTGTCTAGGCAGGCACAAAACGTCCAATGCTTAAAATAAAGAATAGCTATTTAGACAACACGAGACTTTTTCAGATGTTTTACTTCTTAATTTTATTTCAGACTGAATTGGTGTTATCGCTGATTTTAACCTTAGTATAGTGATATAAAAACACATATATTGTGCATGTGGTATGAGATGAGATAAGTGATGAAATATTCCATCATAATACTTTTTACGTACTCAAGTGAGCCAGATTATTATTTTTTAAAACGTTTTAAAATGGTTAATTGGTAACACAGACAAGACTTGAGTAACAGATTAAACTTTCTTATACTACCTATTATCGTAAATGTATTCATTAATGCATCAAATATCTTGTCAAATGTTTTCATTACACCTAGATACTTCTTTCATAACAAAAGATGGTGATAAATGATTTCGATTTATGATAATTTATACTTTTAGAAATTATCTGAACCTTTTAACACGTCATAGAGCACAGGTTATTGGTACAATATTGATTGGTAATGAAGTACCTCGTTTATTTACATATTTGGAAACTGAAGTGGAACAAGTCTAGGGTCAAAATTGAATAGGTATACGTCACCGATGGCTCAATACACTAACACATTCCTACCCCATTACAAAGAGATGTATACATACTTTCCAAATGTTAGGGAATTCACAAAGATCACCCTTTTGCTACAATGTTGTTTCATGTCCACCCAAAGCTTACCATTGGACATGCGTTTCTGCTCACTCAGTTTCCCCCATCATTTGGGTTTAAATGAAGTGTGTCCAACGGTGTTGTTTGTAAATTGTACTTTGTCAAACTAATTGTAACAGTGTATACTTATTCAATGTTAGGTTAAACCAAAAACAAAAATTGCCGCACTTTCTTACATTGTCGATACCTCTGTTTCTATTTTGTAATTACCGTTTCCTGTAACCTGTATTTGTAACCTGTGTATTAAAGAAAAAATAGCATAGTAATAAGGAAACTAATTCACTGAATGCCTCTAATGCAGACAACGCAATATAAAGTATGTTTGCAAAGATATGTGTAATGCTATACTATTTAATTTCTATACTAGATTTACTTAAACTCGATTTCCTTTTCCAAAATTAACATGATGTGATTTATTTTGCTGAATTTTCATTGTAGGTATAATGTTTCTGTAAATGCAAAACATAAAAACAACAATACAAAATGTCCATCACAGACAATGACATGATTTATCCCAGCTTGAATATTCTACAGCTTTACAAAACCCCTTGACACTGTGGATATTGACAGTCGACAATTATCATGTAAAGTGTCTGGAAGCAAGTATAATAGAAAGTCGTGTACCATTTAGTCCCTTTTAATGCATATCACTAAAATAGCAATTACCATCACGCATATTCTAGCTTGATAATAGATAAAAGGTCGTTACTCTTGTACTTGTTCATATTTTGCAACGGTTGTTCTGTACAAATCCATAGAGAAATATGGATATTCGCTCTATTTTCCAAAACAATTAAAAATCCACAACAGTTTTTTCTTTGATCTTGACAAGATTTCCAATGTAATTCTTAGTTACTGTGACGTAA
Organism: Ophiothrix spiculata; assembly: GCA_000969725.1. NCBI lineage: Eukaryota > Metazoa > Echinodermata > Ophiuroidea > Amphilepidida > Ophiotrichidae > Ophiothrix > Ophiothrix spiculata. The sequence continues at coordinate 16,845 of JXSR01S017133.1, forward strand.
ACTTTAGTCAATCTTATGTTGGAAATCACTTTTACAATAAAACTACAATCTTAAAACAATCCTGCACCTGGCTGAAAACTACACACATAGCACAGAAAGGGTGAAGTAGTAATGAAAATCAAAAACTTCATCAGGAACAATTTCCATACTCATAAAGTTTTTTGCGATGCTTTTTGCAAGATTTCAACTTGACTATGCTAGAGCTGACATAAATTGTAGTATGTACGTTTACTTTATCAATGTATCGCAAAATCAACCCCAAATCACCAAACTTCATGGTAGTGAGGCTATCACTACATTGCCTCTTTCATCGATTGGTTTCTCGGTTTTTTCAATTCACAAAATGCATTTACTATAAGCAATACTCCTAAATATCAATAATGCAACTTAGAATACGTTAGACTCGTGTAAAGCTAAACTAGTATTAATAGCAATTTGTTAATTTGGGCAAGTTAAATTATAGCTTTTTGTGGTGAAATTTAAGACTTAAATGAACAAATAACCTTTGCAATATCTAACCATAACTGAATAAAGCGTGAAACAAATGCTGTGTGAGCGTATTTAGCCTATACTTCCCCGTACAACCCAGAAAATAGGAACGTTTGACTACGCTAGGACTTGGAAACTTGATGTATTCATAGTTCATAGTATTTATTTTCCATCATATTAAAAAACATATAAAGTACAAATGGCAATAACAAATTTAATTGTTCACTGGGATCCTTGCAAATTATCAGTACATATTTCATGTCCTTCTGTTACACTTTAAGCAGCTGTTTATAGGTGGGAAGATATCATTTCTTGTCGCAAAGAGAACGCTCAGCATAAACTTACCTGTTAATCATCCCCAAGTATGATCAACTGAATGGGTCAAAAATTAAAAAGTATATTATTTTAGAAGTTTTGAAATATTATTGCAAGCAGTGACTTATTATCGTCTTACTACGATTTGGGACGCTCAAAATACATTGCAATGTAGGTTAGAATGTTCTCTCTTAAGGCAAAGAGTGCACTCAGCATATTTAATCTGTTATATTCATGTTAAAGACGTCCTACTTTGTGCTCCTTGATTACTCCATTATCCCCACCATTAAATCCGCTGAATGTTTCCAATAATTATGTTACTGATTTTTGAGAACTAACGAAAGGCTTTTGCAAGCCAAAGACGTGTGAAATGTTTTATTGTTATTTACAGGTTTTATTTCTTGTGTAATTTCAATGTAATACTGTTATCTTCATTTTCCAGTGCGATCTGGAGAAAACTAATTTGCAGGAGTATCAGCCAATGTTTTTAAAAAATATCAATAATAAATAACCGATTAACCCGAAAATGCACAAAAGTTAGTCTTACTTAGGTACATGATTAACATAAAGACACTTCACACCCTAAGTATTTAGAATGTATAAAAATCATGTTTACAGGGATAAATTTTGTGAGCTGTGAACACCGTACCAAAATACTTAGGTTTTACTTAGGTACATGATTAACATAAAAACACTTCACACCCTAAGTATTTAGAATATATAAAAATCATGTTTACAGGGATAAATTTTGTGAGCTGTGAACACCGTACCAAGGTCTCATCCTTTTGCTTAAGATGATAAATTATATTTGTGTGAGGTGTCTTATGATATGTATTTCAAAGCATGTAAACGTGTGTATTTTGGTAAATTTTAAATACTGTATTAATTCATTCGTAAACAGTGGAGAAACAGGGAATTAATACATTATTGCTATCAGTGTGAAAAACGTATGTCTACATCATTTGATGGTGTTGTAGCTCTTTCATCGTTCATGATGCTTGTTAAGATTTGCCTTATAATACTAATTAAAGAAGTGCTTTACGCGAGATGCATTTAAAACGTTTTACAATTTGCACCAAGGGCTGAGATTTTCACATGACACATTCTCGTTAACAGAAGCATAATAAACTGAATAAGCTGTATTTAATCATTCCCCATCAGTTACACTGACAGTTACACCTGAACTCAACGTCAGCTTGTGATGTGTTCATCTGTCAAACTCCAAAGAGATAAAAACTATCATAAATCAAGTGTTCTCACACTGGAAAAAGTGCTGAATCGACATGGATATGCTCAATACTAAAACAAATGTACTGGTTTGTCCACTATGGATAAATATAAAGTAAATATCAAATACTTGTACATGATAAATGCCATGTAATATTATAGATCTATGGTTACGTTTTTATTCTTAACTTGTTAAGAATGCGTAGCCTAGTGAAATGGATCATTTAACATTTGACCTCACGTACGACACCCGTATGTTCTTTTATCAGAATACATGCAGTGCAGTTTTGTTTACCACCATAATATTTTTTGTTTTGTTGTATTATAACCAGCGTGACCGAATGTAATTTCATTCTGTAGACAAGTAGAATCTTAACATTTTATTGTGTCATGAGAACGACATTATTCATTAATAACTTTCAAGCTAGCTTTTATACCACGATCTTAATGTAGTACACATTAAATGTTATTTAAAACATTGTGATGAATTCCTAAATGCCCATTGCTTGAAAAAAGTTACTGGTATAGGAACACTTAGTGAAATATTGTGTTTTAGGATCCTTGCAATCAGTAACATACTTTATGTCCTGCTGTGACATTTCAAGTAGGTGTTTATAAGTCAGGCAATTTATTTCTTCAAGCAAAAAGAACGCTAATGATAAGGATAAAGAAGAATTAATGTGTGAATAGTTTCTGAATTTCGATTGCACGATAGAGGTATTAAGAATATATTATCACGTAAAATATTGGTCCCTATGATCATTTCAACCAATTACTCATTATTTTCTCTGTGACATTTCAAGCAGGTGTTTATAGGTGGAGAGGCATTGATTTAGGCAAAGTGTACACTCAGTGTGCCTAATCTGTTAGTTACCTTCTAGCATCAACTGAATGTTTCCAAAATAATTAATTATTTGGTTACATATGAAGAGTTAGGAAGAGATTTCGATGACATTAATGACTTATTGTTTATAGTCCTTCTATGTGAGATGTTAAAACGCATTGCTTATAGGTTAGCATATAGTTAGCAGAAATTTGTTTCAGAAGCTACATGAACATTTAATATTAGTAGTAAATTAATAGACAATTCTTAGCATCTATAGATACCTAAGAGTTAATTATTGTTAGGTAACTGGTTCATTTAAAAAATCCCTTTATTTTACATACATTTGTGGAGAGCATATTAACGTATTATGAAAAGTTAATCATATCAAAATATGTTCACTGACATAAAATACATTTTATATTCTGTATAATTAAATTCTAAAACCGTGAACTCAATATAAGGTTCTTTTAGCTTTAAATGTTCAACTAATTTTGTTTGAGCGACGAATCATATGTGTATCTTTTGTAAATAAACAAAGTGATGACACAATTTAGCCTGTAATCTTTGTTTGAGGTAAATGTAGTAGCTATGAAGATTTTTCCACTCTAAAAAAGTTTCTTAGAGCATAATATGAGCAAAATGAAAAATAAGGCCCTATTGTCGACAATGTTCACATTAATTACCCGGACCACGGATTTTGATTGGACCAAATATTTTAACAAATTGTTTTCTATGGTATTTCTCTTGGTTTATTCAAAATGGACTTTAAAACATCAACATCTGACCTGTTTTAGCAATATTTCAAAAATATGATTAGATATAAATTACAAAAAAATCTTTCCCATGCAGTTTTTATCATTTTTACATTGCAAAAAAATAAAAAAACAAAGTCGAAATAAAGGTGTTCCTGGATTATCTCGTGGGAGTGATTACTTTTAATCAACTTAGTTCTGCTGTGTAAAGATTATTGCAAAACCTAGGTCAAGTAATTTACATTATTATAGCAAACATTAAATTTTAATACCTGACAAATTATTATATCACTTTAAGCCTCCACGATCAAATCATATAAAATTGCTAAGTAGGAATTTTTAGTCAACGAAATTAGTAAGAAAGTCTGATGAAGCCGTGACTTAAGTTTCAATAAAATAAAACAGCCAAACACACGATTAATCTCACGTCTTCTGCATGGTATTCTCTAATACAAATGTATACTTTTATGTGGTTTAGATAAGCTGTATTAAAACCTGAATTGAATACAATAACTGTTTCCACCTTTGACAAAAATAATTCTCATTTAAATACCCTTTTCCTTATGCAAAAGAAAATTATTAGAACATGTACTAATTCTATTTGGTTAGAGCAGAGCATACCAATCCTCTATTTTTCTCTTCTAAAAACCTCAAGATCCATGACCTATATATTTATCAACTTGCAATTCATATGTTTCGTCACCATCATAAACTACTCCCAAATGACCTCCCAAATGTCCATCATTACAACACTAGACAAGCCCTTGAAATTCATATTGATTCAACTAAATCTGTCCTTGCTTCAAATACATTTAAAACTCAGGGCCCAAAAATATGGAACTCTATTAATCCAAAATTCAAATCTTGTCGTTCGCTATCATCATTCAAAAAGAATATTAAAACCCATATTACATGCCAATATGAATCTGCAACCTCAAACACAGAGTATGCTTCAGTTAGATAGTTGACCTTTTTTGTTTGCTTGTTTATTTGTTTTTTTTGTTTGTTTTTTCTGTTTGCACCCTTGATTCTTTCTTTCTTTCTTTCTCTCTTTCTCTCTTTCTCCTTCTTTTTCCATTGCTGATTTTACAAACTTTGGTCATATTTCCTCAGTTTTCGCTTATCTTAAAATGGTACTATTTTCAATTTCCATTATTATCATCCCTGATCCATTTCCTTATATTATTATGATTGTTAATTAACAATTCTACATAATGTTCATAGTTATATTAGCCTACTTTACATCCATAATTGTATCTTTGGAGTAATGGGTGCCTTCAGCCACACGCCTGTTTTTGAAGGCATCCATATCTCACATATGCAAATTTAATTTTTTTCTATAAGAAATGTTGTATATTTATAAAGTGTTATTATATTTGTATATGTTGAGAGAAAAACAAATAAACTAATCTGAATCTGAATCGACCTGAGTAGATACAGTTTTGCTTCGGATAAAAATTAAAACAGGACGTTTTGGCAGGTGTTTGCTGTTCCCACAAAGTTTGCCTCAGAACCGACCAATATTAGGATATCTGTACACTTAGCGCATTTTGTCTCGGATTCAGGTTTGTCAGGTCCATAACATGGAAAAATCAGGTCGATCTTTTCAACCTGTCAAACAGCTTAAACTCCGATCAGGTCGATTGCAACGTGAACCTGTGTGTTAATCATGATAGGACTTTAAGATTTTTATAACATGCTTTATCTTTTCATATATATCTATATTATTTTGTGGGCTGAAAGAAAACTGATCATACAGGCACCCAAGTGTTCTATTACCATTCTTAATAAACCCACACAGGCATCAAACTGGTCTATTACAATTTTTAATTAACCATTGAAAAACGCAATTAGTCTAGCTAATTGACAGAACAAACAGTATTAAGAATCAATTAGAAAAAATAACCTTGCAATTAGTTGAAAGACTTAATACAAGTATAATAATTATGTGTTTTGGTTACAGTCTTTGTTAAATGTGGTATTTTTCGTTAGCCATTACACTTACCTCTGTCGTGAAGAAGGGCATCGTCCTTCAAAACTACTGCTTTTGATCTCAAATTTGGCGCGAGATGGTCGTAAAAATCGACTAGACATCTTAATCCTTTGTATATACTATATTGATATTATGATGATTTATGAAAATGAGGTCCAAATATTTCACAGACCACAGGTGTGATGTAAATTACATGTATTATGTGACATTTCAAGCAGGTGATAATAGGTCGGAAAATGTTCTTCAAGCAAAGAAAACACTTCACAAAATAAAGAACCTAATAGGTTAGCACTATGTCTACAATATGTTGTGTCACACAATATGGATAATTTGCAGCACTGAAAATTTGAACACATGTGGTTGTATGATTCAAATAAATACATCTTTTGTGTTTTAGCACTTGAGTATTTCTATGTTTGTAAATATAAATTGTCTCTTTATTAAAGTTTTTAATAATTATATTACATTCAGCAGATGATTTCTTTTCTTGATTTGGCACGAGCCTTCTTAGTTGCTGTTTTTGTGCGTCACATGTAGATTGTTGTAACATTTAGAGGGAATAGAATTTACGTGAGATTGTGCTTTAATTGTTCTTCCAAGATCACACACAATGATACATTGGTGCATGATTATTGCCATTTAACTCCAGCTAACATTACCATTTGGACATTTGATATTACATATGGTACAACAGATTTGCTACAAACTATGGTTGTGCGTTGAATAAAAAGGTTGTTGGCCAGGAAAAAGCTTATCTGCTTTGGACCTCTAAAAATAAAGAATCTTGTTATGATTTCGGTAACACTGACAAAATGATCTGTGTTGCGATATTGCCATTATGAAAGGTATCCAAAAGAATATTATTTGTGGGCCTCATACATTGCACTATATTGAGTTTCCAGACTTTTTTCTAACCTTTAAAATGAGGGAATAAATTGTATTCTTATTTAATTTGAACCTGAAATGATGCTTGGTGTTGAGTTTACTTGGGCCACATAGGTCAGCGAACACATGTAAAAGTATGAAGAGGTCGCGTGGAATTGAATAGCGCAATATAAATCCCCAGTATTTATTTTATTTATTATATATATGCATTTGAAATAAAATGTCCCAAAAAAAAAATATGCGGGCGTTTAAAGGATATAAAATTTGGTTACAATGATTTTGTTATGTAACTAAATAATCTATGTCTGATATGTTACGAAATTATAATTTTGAAAAAGCCTGTGATTGTTGGAGTCCTCATTTAAAATACATAGAGTAGTTTATTGTATTTAGAAGACATGGATAAGGCATTTCACACATTTTGAGTAAATATTCGCCGACTCCATGTATCAGAATAATATTATAATTATACATTGTAAAATTAAATGACAGTTACAATGGTTAGCAATTATTATTTGTATCAGTTATTCACCTATACATGTAGAGGAATTAATCAAAAGTTTTGTCATAACTACATGTACATGTAGTAATGATCTGAAACACGAGAAAAAATGACAAATGATGGTACACGTTTTCTTCACAAACATCAATTGTATACAATGACATTCCTAAAGAATATAACTATCCATCTTTTCTGTCTTTTAACATACAGTGTCCTTTCTGTCACATTCCCTTGATACCAATCTATCCGTTTTGCTTATCCTGCGAAAACAACAGTGCTGAACTCACACTGTATGTTCAATATTAAATGCTATCAGTAATAGACAGCTAAAGATAAATTTACGAATGTTAGGATTGTATCATATAAAAGCTAAATAGATACGATACAAAAAGCAAAATAGATAGGATACAAGAAAGTACAATTAATCCATTTCCGTCTGTAGCGTCTACCTAAGTAATGCAAATGTTGATATTTCATTTACATTAAAATGTGAACAAAAATCATTTTATTTTACAAATACCAGGTGTCCCAAAAAATGGTTACATGTAAAAAAATGATTGTTTGCAGTTGGAGAATTCAAACTTTGCATGACGTATTATACATGCCTTTGCTACATGTTTGCCAATTTTTAGTATCTCAGCATTATCATTTTTTTAGTTATCAACAAAGATATATACATATGTCAGAAACGTATTTTTCAAAATTCAACAAAATTGGAAGCATGATCGTTTGATGAAATATAAACCCTCGTTTAACCCCATGTGAACTTGAAATTGACTGACTCAAACTTAGTTTGTTGTATACCATAGTATAGGGTAGGGTTTCTTCTTCCCATTGATACTAAGATCATGAAAATTCGACAAGCTGTTACGTAATTTTGACGTCATAAATTATTACAGGTCTGAAATTATGTCGAAATCTGATTTAAAGCTAAAATGGCCACTGATTCAACATTTTGTTAATTCTGTTATTTCTAAATGTCGATCGGACTTTTGCTACTAAGTTTAGGATAATTTTTTCAAAATTTACACAAGTTTGCAGTTTAAACTGTTAAAGAATTAATGTTACCCATGAAAATTTGATTGTGCTTTATGCGTAGGCCTATTCATCAATTTTCGCAGCGCCACAACTTGATTGACAGGTTCAATATAAACAACTCATTCTGGAATGCATGGAATGCAGGTATCCCTAATTTGCATAATAGATATACTGAAAGGGTTCAATTATCATTCATTAAAAACTGTATCAAATTTGGTTTAATATAAAGTCTGACCATGATCATTTAGAAAAAATGCACATTAAAATATCACAAAACATGTACATGTATGCTTATTATTTTGTTGAACTTTGAAAAAATGCGTGTCTGACATAGGTATCAACTGTTGTTGATAACTCAAAAAATGATAACGCTGTGATATTCAAATTTTACAAGCGTCTAGCAAAGGGTTGTAAAATAATCTGTGCAAAGTTTCGTTTCTCTAACTATTATAGTTTCAGCAAACGGTTATTTTTTTACATGTAACCATTTTTTGGGACACCTGGTATATGTATGACAAGATGTTTTCTGATAATTATTGTTGACATTGATGTATTTTTATGTTTACACTAAACTATTTTGGATTATTTTTTTAAATCTCCTTTAAAGACATGTTATACAATCTTGTAAAAATACAGGAGAAAGCGAGATAGAGAGGGAAAAAGATGTGTTTGTAAAATATATCTATATTTCTTTTATAAATATAGCAGATGAATTGAAAGTAATTTTAATGTCTACTGATACAGCCACTTTTACGTTTTTTAAAAAGTTGGCAGTGTTTTTTGTTGATGATACAAGATTTTCAGCGAAAACTGACGAATGGTTGTTTACAGAATAAAAAAAAAAATTGAATGTTTTAAAACATCCCTTTCATCTGACAATACAGTAAAATATTGTATTTTTAAAATGCCAGGTTGAAACAACTCTATTGAATCTATTAATTCTAAACTTGACATTAATTACCACTTTTTATTTAAGCCATATCTAATACTAGCTAGTAAATGAACATCGTTCAAGTTCAGCAATACTGATATTGAATGATCTAGAAGTTATTATCTAAATGCCAGATTATTACGGCTGAAATGCAATGATGACCTAAAATATGAAGCACATTGTATTTATTTAATCCAATGTAAATATTTTCCCAAGTTTAAATAATTATTACTTATGAAATTTGATTTTAATTTGCAAAAGTGAATGATATAGAACATAAAACCGACGTTATCAATGGAATGCTATCGAAAATGTCAAGCGACAATGTAACTTGTTATCTTAACGAGTGCACTGAAGAGAATTTAATGCATAAATAATGAACGGTATGCAATATGTAGCTCTTTCATAAGTCATATTAATTGGCGACAAGTTTGGTATTTAGTTGTATTTTTGTAACATTTGTTCTCTGTTTGTTTTAATTTCAAACATTTTAACTATACAATAATATCCAGGTCACAAAGGACTTTGAATATAAAAATATAAAATAAATGTATGAAGAACAGCTAATGCTCTTTTTTCGGCATAATACATCACGAATCAGTTAGGTATCTGTATTGATTAAGGGTTTTGCGTGACACCATTAGATACATACATCTGAATTCTTCACGAGACAAACATGATAACGGGTCCTTTTTGTTTTCAAATTAATTGCTCCTAATACATATAAACGTAAGGTTTATCATTTGTTCTTGTGTTTAGTTTTGAAAATACTATTTAATGGGTTATTTGCGTGCTATGGTAACTTAGTTAAACATTTTATGGACTCCCGCATTTTGACCCCAACCCCATTTTTAAAGAGAATATGTACGTGAACGGGTAGAAAATTCAAAAATGTAGGTTGACAAAAAGTTACAAAATCACAATACCAAGAGAAATGAGAAATATCAAAGCATGTGATAGCCAGTTATGAGTAAAGGCAAAGCCGTACTCGACAAAGAAAAGGGAATATAACGGATTGGAAATATCCAGGTAGCAAGTAGCACTACTGCTCAAACAACTGCTTTTTGTTCAAGTCATCTCCAAATGAATATAATCGTTTTGCACGTCAAAGAAGCATATACCTGATCAATGTCAAACATCAATCATTCATATTTATCTCTTTATCTCAAGTTACAAGTTGCAGAACAGATTTATTGTGTGTGTTGCAAAGTTATTGAATTTTGAAGGGAAAAAAATCAAATTTTTATGGAATTGAAGAAAAAAATAATAGTTGTTTACAAATTATGTGCACATCCATGCATATTCAAGACTCAAAAGAATATATCTGCTTAACGAATTATGTGCACATCCATGCATATTCAAGACTCAAAAGAATATATCTGCTTAACGTTATGTTATTAAACAGCACGCGCCATCAAGAACGATAATTTGGGCGCATGTGTTGGTGCAAAATAATTCCTCATGTATCTGTAATATCCTTTCAGACAGTGACGCCATGACGCTTTTGACATGTCATTTTTCCATAGGTATTTCCGTCGAGCATGTCAATCTTTCACGTTGGATAAACCTCTCTGCATATGCATTTTATTTGTATCTATCTATAGAATTACATATTGCCATAAACACAGCAAAAGTGAAACTTTACCATTGTCATATTACTTTCGACAAACATTAAATTTGTTAAATATTATTGATTATACAATTCTCCTTTTTTCTCTAATCGAACCATTTATTTGATTTTGAAAGTAGAGGGTGTGGATTCCATTTGCTATTGGAACAAAATCTAGATTGGGAATGTAATACTATGTACTTGAGGCAATGACGTCATTGTTGTCACACAAAACCACTTGTGACCTAATGCACCATTGTTGAATTCGCATACACCTCTAATCAAGTATGTGTGGAAAAATGTAAACGTAACAAGTATTTGATAGAATTCACGAAAATAGATGTTTTTTAAGCAGGGAAACTCAGTTACATACAAAGTGTGTAAATAGGGAAAATCCCGTTGAGATTATAACTATTAATCTCGTGATTAGGAATTATATCGCGCCATTATCTAGGGTACACAATACACCATTCTGAATGATGTACGAGATCGAGATGAGTTTTGGTTGATGACAATTTTGTGCATTTCGTTTATTAAAGGTTACAGGAAAAGAAAATATAAGTAGCTTCATATACAGTCGTTATAACAAAACAAAGTGGAAAACACCAATGTAAAATTGTAATGAAGCACAAATAGTCAACGATTCTCAAAACAACTTTCAAATATAGCGCTTTTTTATGACATCGAAAACAATCAATCTGAACTGCCCTACTATGATGCTTACATACTTCGATAGCTTTGTCTCGACGTCGCGTCATGCTTTGTTTCATCTGGTGTTTTGATATTGTACATTGAACAGAAAGTACAAAGCGACAACTAGTGGGTCATTCCAGGGAAAATGAGCCTGATTCAGTAAAACAATATAGTGATAATCGGAAAATATTTCACTTGTTATTAGTTTCTACATAGTCCAAATATACATATTCAGTCATAAATTATTTTATTTTCAAAAATGTTGATACCTATTTGCATAATTAAAATATACGAGTAATTAATGCTACAAAAATCCAAAATTTAGTTATATTTCGGCGCTTTAAAAATCATCCTTGATAACAAATCATTGCATTTACACAAACACATCCTTATTTGTTACAAACCACAGGAGAAAAATTGCATATATGACAGTGTTTCTGTGTATGAGGGCATTCAATCTTGTCACTACTATATGTCACAAACGTTACCAAAAAGTTACAAAAGTTTTGTTTAAATGCTTAATCGTGATACAAAAAACTTGATACTTTAGGTCAAAAGCAAGTCTATCACTAACATCGTACATGTCAAATTTGAACCCTCTGCATTGCTTGCTTGTTTAATTATCACATTTCAAAAGCATGTCACAAACGTTACCTAAACGTTACATTGTCTCATAGTGGCCTGTATATGTTGAAAATAAATCAATTTCAAGTCTAATCTAATTTTATCTAATCTAATATTGTGTGTCATATTTGTTTTGAATATCTTTGATGTCATAACAACAGATCTTAAACCCCGGGAGGGGCACCCAACTTTGGTTTTGGTAGGGGTGTGCGGCCCTGATATCTGAAACCCTATAGTCTAGGGAACAGAAGATTGACTCTGAAAAGGTGGTCTAGAGAACTGAAGGGACCCTTCAGAACTAATTGTTTGGGCAAGAATTGGGGTCTGGAAGCAAATATTATTTCGAAATTTTGCTTGAAATGGGGGTCTTGGCAACTAAATTTCAAAAAATAAGGCTAAGGAACTGAACATTTTTGAAAATAAGGCTTGCCAACTCTAAAGGTTGTGCTTGCCATGGGGGTCTAGGGAGCGGCAGACAAGGCGTAGAAAAGAAGTTTTGAGGACCGTGCATACCCATATCACCTTAGTCAGTGCCTTGAATATCTACAAAGTCTTAAGGTATTTTCCTATTGAATGTGTTAATTGTCCGGGGGCAGTCCTATTCTGGAGGCGACGCGTATTCAAGGGTCAAAAGACCCAGTTTTTCAGCGTCGCTGGCACCAAAAGACCCCTAATATTTTACAATTTCATGTGCTCTTACCAAAAGACCCCATAATTTTTTTCTCTCCCCGAATGCAAATTAAAGTTCGCTCAACGAATGCAAAAAAACTGGATCACATCCAATGACCCCTCATGTTTTAACTAATAAGTCCTCATATTTTTGTATTTTTCTCTCACCGAATGCCAAAAATCAGGCTCGCACCCAATGACCCTTCATTTTTGAAGCCTTTGCTCACATCGATTGCCCTAACACCCGTATCCATTTCATATTTGACTGCCCATCCCCCGGGTTAATTGCTGCCCAATTAGGCGTGAACACTGTCCAAATGCACTTGAAGCTAATCAATGTGTTCAAGGTCGTAGGTTAGATTCTTCATGCTGACAGCATGTTTGAATCCAAAACAACAGACACACAACAGAAATCCATATTTGTCATTGAATTTCAGTGCAAAGTTCAGGATTTCTTTTCAATTTAGTTGGACAATAATTATCGTTCCAATTTGCTGCATAAAACTGATTTCAATTACAAGGAAAACACAGTGTGTATATGAGTTTCAAATGATACCCCAATTTGAATTCCATAATTATTTCCCAACTCTAGTATTGTATGTATACAAACCAAAGCTTATATTTTACCCCTTTCAGATTGACAGCCCGGGGGGGATACTTAGTGGAAAGGTGGGTGTACGGACGCGCGGCCGAGAACGGTTGCATTTTTAACCTCCCAACATATCAAGTTTACCAAAGGCCCATCAAATATTTTCAAAAATGACCTTTTTTTGACCAATTTTTCCTGTGGTTTACATATCGTTTGCCAAATTGGGCTTTTGAAGTGCAATTTACATTGTAAAAATACACTGAATGATCTAAATAACGGTTGATAAAGTCAAATTGGTTTACATATGGGTAGCATTATTTTGCTTCCTCAGGTTTACAAAATAAAACGGGTGGTAGTCGAAAACTCCGACCGCGCGTCCGTACCCAACCGAAATCT
>JXSR01S017134.1:14595-32575 GCA_000969725.1 Ophiothrix spiculata
ATTCCTAACATGTCAATATGTGTGCTGTTATACAAAAGACAGATTCATCGTGCATTTTAATATTGTTAATTTTCCTATTCAAACTGCAATTCCCATAGTATTTCTTAGTATACGTTTATTCATGCCGCTGAAATCATTTGAATCCTCTCAGCTTTATTGGTATACTGACATTATATATGTAAAAAAATTGTTAATCAAACATGGTATTGTTTAAGTACGATATTACCTTCACGTCTTTATTCATTTAATATTTATTTTTTCCTTGCCAAAGCATTCCTAACATGTCAATATGTGTGCTGTTATACATTATATATCAGGATATCTGTTAAACACCATGAATAGAACATGATGTGGTGTCTACGCACATGGATTTTTGTTTTATGTTTAAAATCAGTTCTGATACAATTAAAATGTTCATCAAGATAGAAAACTAAATTTAACGAAATCATAAATTGAAGTCGGAAATGGGTCGTAAAAAGAGATATCTAAACTGAAAAATGTCAAGATATACATGCCAGTATTGCTCTCACCATATTTGCATAATATATAAGTCACTGTTTGATGTAAAAACTAAGACTAATATTAAGTTTCATGATTTTGGCAAAGCTTAATAAAAACCTTCCAATACTAATATCAGTTTGTTGAGCCCTGGTTTTCCTGGTCGTAATAAAATAAATAAATAAGTAGATTGCAAACTGATAATTGTGGTAACACTTATAGTGTTCTAGTACAGAATTCTACTTTTTTGCACATATGGTAATACCCATATTTTATCACACTTATAAACACGTTGTTTTTATGGCTCAATGTTTTGCATGAAAGTTGGTTACTTAATTGAATACAAATTCTTCTTTGATATTGAAAACAGACATGGATTAATAAAAGAATCGTGGCTGTCACAATTAAATTAGGCATTACAGGGCAAGCAATTTCTTGGTTGAGTAATGCATTTACATCTCCCAGAGTTTCAAATACGTTTTTTTCAATGAGGATGATAAAGAAAATTGCATTTCCCAGAAATATGTATGTTAATCGAGGAGGGCGATTGTATATTCTATTCTTTTCTAGTGCTTGATAACATCGAAATAATGCATTGCTTGTCAATCTGTAGCATTACGATCAGTCAAATCTTTGTTATAACTAACTTTCAGATATATATATTAATTAAATCAATCAATATTGGGAATAGTGTCTTAAGTCATGACAGGTGAAACGACAGGTGAAATTCTATATACCAAGGGTGGAGTATAAGCAGAATGAAACTAAATACGGAAGATTTAGAAAAAGTAATCCATTGCTTTTATCTACTCAATCGACCACGTGTCACATGTTTGCATATTATGCAGACTGTCAGTTGATATAAATTTACGTAGAGTATAGGAAGACGTCACATGACATGCTTAGTCTAAGTGTGATTCTTAAAAAAAAAAAAATTTAAAAAAAACAAAATAAATGGAACGGAAAGTGATGAATTTGACATTCATTAGCTACATTAATTTTCAAGCATTAGTTTGTCTTTATTTCATTATAAAACGCTCTGACATTATACAACAAACTAAACGTGGTCTAAAAAAAATGAAATCTTGCTTTAACTAATTTGTGGGATACGAATAAATCTATATCTTAAGATGTGAAATCACTTCTTTACAATATTAAACCAGGCTGTAAAATATGTATGAAAATGAATGTACTAGGGGAAAACGACTGTGCAGAAAACGTCATCGTGTATTGAAACGTACTTTGTTTTAATTTAGAAAACGAATGGAATAATTATATATAGAGATGAAAGCACTTTTGGATTAAATCCTTTAAAATATTGCGTGTCTTCAATATGTAATATACATATCAATATACGCTAACGTTATACAGTTTTGTAAAAGTCTTGTATATAACGGCCATGCTTTCCTATTAAAATCTTTGATCTTTTTAAAAGCATATCTTGATTTATGGCATGTTTAGAATGGTTGCCAAGGGGTGCACTTAAGCTGATGACCTCGAAATAGAGTTTCGGTTTCCGTTTGTATTTATCAGTTCAAAAGTCAATGCGTCATTTTATCGTAAAAGTGCTCAATATGTACATTCAAAAAAGTCTAACCAAATAGCAATTTTTGAAAAATAGAAATAGTAAAAACACAATTCAAATATATTTTTTCTAAGAGCAATGTCATAGACCATCTCATCAAATTTAACCAATAAATGTAAACCGATCGAGTGATAAAAAGGCTGTTTACCTATTACTTAATATCAATTCGCCGATAGCTTCTTTTTGCATTTGCTGTGTAGTACGTGTCTAGAATTTTATATATGCGTGAAATGACCACTGTGTAACATGTTACAATCTGACAAAGTGCACCGGCACTGACATTAAATACAAGCATTAAAATGGAGTGATACTCGAACAAATGTAACTGATATTTACTAGTACCATTATCGAATGACATTTACGCTCAGTATCAACCTTACATTGTTTACAACTGATTGTATCATTCAATATGTTTTGCCTTGGTCAAATCAAGGTTTTCAATAGAGACAATTGAAAAAAGGTTTACATGTGAAGCTGACGATTTCAACAACATGACTTAATATGACTTTATATATTTAAATGACATGCTTTAGTTAAAAGAACTTTAGCGAAAATACTTGCATTGGTGATGGAAACATTAAAAGATGCATTAAGTTTCACTTTTCCGAAATAAACTAGTTATTTACAAATACGTATATTGTTATGTCAAAGTCAACTAAATGTGAAGAATACTTTTTTAAATACGTTCTTGTGTGACTATAATTTTTAACGTGTAAATACATTATTTAATTGACAGTATTACCAATGCATGCGCCGCCAGGTGATTACTCTTGCCAGTCCACCCTATGACCGCATGAGATGTTTTGTAATGGCCGACTGTTAAGACTATATTGAATGAGAATATATACTACTAGCTGTTCCTTCTCCAGAGCAACATATTTGCTCAAAATATCTGTCTTCATATAAAAACATCATGTTGCATTTGAACAAGACCTGGGTTGCAGATATCCATTTAATGTCCTGTAAATGAGCCAGTGGACGCATGAAATACAAGTCGTATCAGTATTTACCTAAAGCGATAGCTTAGTAGAGACATTATACAACACACGGAACTCTAGCTTAGTAGGGAAATTATAGAACACACGGAACTCTAGCTAGTGCTGTTGTTATTTCACTATGTAATTCAACCCTTGTGGGAATTACAAATTGTAATAGAACAATTGGATGGAGGGTAAGCGTTAAATTACAAGGAACGGCACTTGAACAAATACTGTACTGGTAGGCCAAACAATCATTGGATGCAAAGTGTTGATACTAATCGCTATTGTTGGGTTTGCAACACCCATTTTGAATTTGAGCTGGATATTCAAAGACGACGTCCGCCAATATAAACGGTCATTGAATGCTTCTAGATGATAGGCTAACACAAGTAGTTAGGGAACCAGTACAATTTAAAAAGCATAAGCCAAAGAAGAAAAAAACTACAAATATATCACCAAAAATGTTTTTTCAATCAATTATACATCATTAAATAATAAAAAAAAAATATATATTTATTTTCGGATCTATTTTTACGAACGGATACTTTTTTAAGGGCAACACCTGAATTTACGTTTCCACCGAGCTACTGCCTAGTATTGAGTTGTTTTGCTCATTAAGTTGACAATTTATATTGTGTTGAGAAACAGCTACAAATCGACGGTTTATAGGTATGAATATACATCAATCTCCAAGCTTCTTTCTTGCCGATTGACACCTGGCAATGAGTGTGTGACGAATTAATGCCCAATTGCACCCGCTCTATTGAAAATTCCTGGACCTACCCCTGATCATAGTTAGCTACAAATAATCATATTGTAATATTTTACAGCATTCTCAGTTAGAACCGGTTTATTCAAACATATCAATGTGAATTCTGAACATCTGACCATCATGCACTGCAGTAAAACGCCCCTAGCTATTCATTCTCCAGTGCACAGTATTTGATTATGTTTATCCAGGTCTTAGTAAAACTCCTAATGTTATACACAAGGGCTATTCAACGAAAAAAGATTATAAGTCTTAACTGCAGATATCGATTTTCTTTACAGCAAGTGAGTGGACCTGGGAAAAAAACACGTATCAGTCATCTAAGGCATAACCTAAGTATTAAGATTATTTATATAAGACCCCGGGTATAAGACTTAAAATTCTAGATAGGACGGTTGTTATCTCACTATGTAACTCTACCCTTGTAAGAATTACAAATTGTAATATGACATGTTGCACCATGCTAGGATTTAGGATACGAGTTGCATACAAGAAGCAGCTATACTAGTAAGCAAACCATAATTGTTGTTAAATTGTTGATACTGATCACTACTGGTGGGTTTCTAGTCACGTACCAATCTATCAAATAGTTTGAGAGTTTGATCTTTATTGGACTTTCGAGTTCAATGTTAGAAAAATTGAATCAAAATCAAAAATTACACAAGCCATACTAAAAAAAGATTACACATTGACACAGAAACAATTGAAATATTAGTAGAACATGTTTTATTCCAGATAAATGTATTGTTATTCAGCTAGTGTGAAAATGAATATAAAAATTAACTCATCCATTTGAGGTGAAAGGTTGATAACACCAATCATTTACTTATACTGTATACAATGGCGCTAGGACTAGACATGAAAAAAATCTGCTTACTTTACATATTTTTTTTTATGAAGATTTTGATTGACCAGGTATTGAAACATTAAAGTAATAGAATTAAACTTAGTCTTCTCGACTTTAATTCAGTGGCGACGTTTCATGACTCATCCGAGACACATCATCAAGCCTACTTATCATCTGGTAGCTTCTGTGCAGTGACCTGTGACATGCTGTTGACGTCACAAGAAATGGAAGTTTTTAGTCTCTTTGGTATCTTGTCGTAGACAGAATTGTAGGCCCGGCCAATTAGATGTAAGTCCAGAAGACTAGATTTAATTCGATTACTTTAATGCTTACTTTGCAGACAAGTGTGAAAATACGCGCTGACAAAATTATATCCGGAAAGGGATTATGTTCGCTTGTAAAATACAAATTACATCAATTGATATGTGTTGATACTTATGGCATTTTAAACATTCCAAATATTAGAATGTATAAGTACCTAAAGCGACTTACGTTGTAACCCTGATGCATTTTTAAAGGTTTGACGCTTTTTTGCTTAGAACTACTAATCTAATTATGTCTTCACTTTACATGAGAAGCTTATATCCTCTAACCATACTTTAACATGACCTGTTCCTTTTATTCTATTACATTGAGATTGTCTCTCAAGAGAGGTGCTACCTAGTTGGGTTAAAACAACAATTTCCTTGCCTTCTTGATGCTATAATACTGCTGCAAGCGAAGGTTCTGCTCTGTTTATATCTTTTCCAGTTTGTAGTTCCCTTAGTGGTAAGGTTGTATTGCTTACATATTTACCAGAGTTGTTTGTCATAACACTAGGTCTTACCTAAAACACTCGAGGGCTACCAGCATTATATATTCCAAAAGAATATGTTCGAAGTCATTAAAGCACATTAAAGGGATTGCCTATGATATTGGAAATTTTGAAAAAGTATAGAGAATTATTAATGTAGATCTATTGAATAGTGTAACACCATTAAAATGCCAAAATCAACATCATTCTTTAACCCCATTTTGTTCACAGTATCGCATTTGCGTTTCTTCTCCAACTTTTATGGATCTCGTTTCTTTAAAATTTTACTCTTGGACATTTAAAAGACATGTTTTTCTTTTATTTTGAGTTTTTCACATCAAATAAATCTCGTTTTCAATAATATTGGATTGAATTTGACCAAGTATAACGCTGATTTAAAGCAACAGTATCATTTAGCTGCCAACTGGAATTTATAGTTTACCGGTAACCATACATTCAGACATGGTCCATGTTGTTTTAATTTCAACATTTCTTTGTTAGATGTCAAAACGATCACAGTGTTGATATTATATGGACTTGTTGTTCCTGTAACAACAACAAGAAATTGTCATGTGTGAAAAAAAGTAAAATTTCAGAATCGTGATGATTGGTAAAACATTTTATCAGACACATATTGATGAAACCTTTAGAGTACCAGAAGAAATAAAAAAAATATAAAACCTACTTCACTTATATTCTCATTACATAGAGCGTTTTTGGCGGGTGTTACAATTAATTTTCTTGTTTTGTTTTGTGCTTTGTATAATGTATTAGGGTATCCCTTTAAGGGCTGCTTCAAACTCAACCGAAAGTTGTTTACCGGTTCGGGGCGGTTGGCTATTGTTAATTCTGGTTAAACCGACAAGAACCGACCGACTAGAGTTTTGAAGCGGCCCCTTATTTATATATTGTTCATCAATATTGGATTGGATTTGCACCAAATGTTTTAAATAAATAATGACAAACAAGAGATAACATTTACTTGAATGCGGTTCACTGTCATGGCATTCACAATATTTCAGTTTCTGTTTTATTTCAATACATTTACAGTACCGGCATAAAAGAGAGAGGCTTGCATTGCAACCCTGGTACCATTTTTACCTGAAATTACCAAGCTTCTTTTTCATTTCAAATAATTTAGTTCACTTGATACATAAATCCTACCATACGTTTACATTAACTATTTTTGTTATTTATATAATTTAAATTCAGTTGATAATGTACACTATTGGTTTTAAATTTGCTATAATCAAATGCTTTTATCTGCTTATCTTAATTCCCTTTTGTTATATTTCATTTACTGATAAGTTTGTATTGCTCTGATAATTACCAATGTTGCTTATCAATATTATTTTTTATATAAAATTTCATGTAGAAGGTTTGTTTTAGTTCAGTATAAGCATATTTTAAAGATACAAAAATAAGACGAAATAAAATATTGTTGGACGTTTGCACTAGTCATTGTTTGTTCTATCGGTCAAAAGAAAATAGATATCGTTCTTTGGAATTTTGAAAAGTAATTTTCAATTGTGACTTTATATACAATCACCATAAGCTGCTTCTTTATAAGTAACCCTGCATAACACACCCCAGGCATCAAAAACAGCAATCCACAACAAACCAATAGAGTATAAGTATACATCACAACTGCGTTCCTGGCAGACAGACACTGTGCTATTCACGTTTGATATATTGTACTTTCATTTATAGTGACATTTATCGTAGGATTGGTAATTATCTATGCTTCATACGACGCACGTTTCGGAAATATTTACGCAGAGATAAGAGCCTGCATTGTATACTTTCAGCAAACTTGTCAATTTTAAGATTGCCCTTACATTACTAATAAGTTAATTAAAGGCAATTTTTTTTGCTATAATTCTTTTATCATGTTACAATGTTAGTTGAAGATGCAATGTTTTATTTCTTTATATTATTTTGCTTTACCGTCAACTCGACATAATCATTCCAAACAAATCAAAACGACACGATTTTAACACAATTTAATACTTTAAAGCTCATATTGTAATTAAAGAAGAACAATTGCAATAACTCTAATGAAAGCAACTCTTCAAATCAGAAAGAGTTGTTAACAAAATACGATAGATTTCTGAATGGGACTTGCTTTATTCTTATTTGTGATGGCTCACCCCAAAATTGGGGACTTTGCAAATGATACCATTTTTTTTCATTTTATCTGTTGCGGCATTTTGTAAGCTAAAACATGGCACCTTACTTGTTGAAATTGATCAAGGCGATCAAATTTTACAACAGAAAATCTGCTGGAAATTCTTATTATTTTCCTTATCTTTTGCGGCCTATTTTCACCTGCTTCATGAAAAGTGTTCTGTCGCAAAGTCTCCCTTTTCGTGTGAGTCATCACATTTTTTATGATATGTTTAAAGCTGGGGTAGACATTCATATGACATAAACCGTTTTTGTACTCACACTCTCAAACTAATTGCCTAAACTATATAAGAGTATACATTTTTAGAAGAGGATATTTACCCCAAAAATGATAATGTATTAGTTATTAAACAATAATGTCAAATTTGAACAAAACTCACTGTATAAAACAAACAAGTTCAAACTGCTCACTTTACAATATAACATCAACATAAATCAATTTTTCATCAAGAATAACTCCGTTGAAAGCACCAAAGAGACTGTACATCAAATAATTAGATAATTTTCCCTGTATCGTTTGTTTTTTGATGTATGGGTCACCTGTGAAATTTAAATATTTAACACTTATGGATAAGGAGGGGCCCCAAATGGACCCATAATTTTGTTTTATCGCGTGAAGCGCAAAAACGCAACAAAACCCAATAAAAATGTTTTATGTAATTGTCAGGGTATGGGTTGCGCATGTTTTGGTGCAAACAAAATTCAACTCGGTCGCGTCGTTTTTGAGATAATTAGCATAAACTGGTAAATTGATGGCGCTGATCAATATTTATTTTGTCCATACAATCATAACCGAATAAAATTTTATCAATTTCTATTCAGCAATGTTTTTGTACTTATCTTCTGCTTATTCACAAACGGGATTCTAAAACATCTTATGCACTAAACTGTTAAGACTTAAAAACATTAGTGTACTATTAAAATCTGATTTTGACATAAATTTGCTTAAAATGTGTGTAAATTTGTTATCTTTCATATGTTTATAGTTACTTATAATCGGAGTATCAATATGTTTTTCAAATTTCTTTTTTGTCAATTTTCGAAAGCCTATATCTCAAAAGTAGAAAATGCGCTAACTTGCAATTTTTGGACAATCGTAACTCAAAAACGGAATGTTGGATTCATACGAAATTTAGAACACATATAGAAAAGACATTGACAGAGGGCAACATGTAGCCGCTTTTTGAAAAAAGGTTTCCAATTATAAATTATAAAGCAAAATTGATTGGTAGGTTACCGGTTGCCATGGGAACGATCCGGCTTCACGGTGCCCTGCGTATTTATATCCAACACCTACTATCCAAGTTTGGTAACAAGGGTATTTTTTTGTTTTTTAGTTATGATCGTTAAAGTATTTAGCCAATCTCTATGCGGTGACCATGGCAACCAGACCAAAATTTTGCCCATTTTTGAAACTTATCTACAAGCGCTACAATATGGTATATGACATTAATATGTACTAATTTGGGAACATTGTGTAAATTCATCTCAAAGTTCATGCCAATCTACCCCCAGACCCACCCCCACCCCAACCCCCTTAACTCATATCAAATTCGGTACCCTCTACTTGACAAGCGATTACCTACCACAATAAATTTATTGACAAGCAAACCTTTTTTAAAAGGTTTGCTTGTCAATAAATTTATTGACAAGCAAACCTTTTATATAAACTGAAAAGTATTAAATCGAACATTGCAGAGGAAAAATAGTTGATGGTAATTCCGAGTGTTAGAGTTTTTTCGTAATTTTGATTCCTAAAGTATCTGATGAAGAATTGAATATAGACCTGACCTAGCCTAATTTATATCGTAACAGTTTTTACTTTTTCAATTTCAAAAATTAGGCGACTACAGATGAAGTTTCTGAGTTTCATATACAGGGTGTTCCAATTAAAATGCAACGAACTTTGAACTTTTCTTTTGAGAAAACTGAGTTTTAGTAATATAAATATACTCTATATATAGAGTAGAGCACTTCTCTTGAAGTAAGGAATCACCACATGCAGATAAACCTAACCAAATTATATTAAAAGTCTTGTATCGAAGTAGTAAACCATAGAAAAAGAAATAAAACAGAAAAGAAAGAATTAAGTAAAGTGATACACACTTAAATAATTCCCTGAAAATGTTTACGGCTTTTCCAACATCCCAAGGAACACCCCAAACCCATGAACCTACCACACACATCTACACGGAGTTGTTTGTGTAAATTATTAGGAAAAAGTATACTTTAGGTCCCAGATACTGGTATATACCAGTATTGGTCAATTCTAGGACATTCCAGTATTTAGCAATTCTGGTAGTGTTCTTGTTCCAGTATTGTTGAAAACATTTTACAATACTGGTACATACATTTATTCCAGTATTGGTCGACACTTCAGTTATTCCAGTATTGTCAAATGCTAAAAATGGTCCTATTCAAGTAACAATTACCAGTTTTAAATTTGCTCCATTTATCAAAGCCTTTATTGTTTTCTTGATTCTTGGAAATTCCTCATCCTCCAATTGTGTTTGTATGGCTTTACACAGTGCAACTCTTGCTATTCTAGTTGAAAACCAACATACTAACCAAGCAGGAGTTAAAGTATAATGCCAATCTTACCAACTAATCATTGTCAGATCAATTTAGAGAGAAGAGGGTTGGGGGTCCAACTTTCTAAGTAATATGGCAGGTTTGTGGCTTCTCCAGGATGGAAATAGGGCCTTAACAGGTGAAAGTTTACCTCAAAAAATGAGGGGGTCATTCAGGAAACAGCGAAGTTAAAACAAGAACATTCCAAACACGCAAGATGTGATAAAACTTTGGTCGCGGAGGTACTCGATGAGTTATTTTATATTACGATTCCAGAGCATAATAATCGGCCGAAATTACAGTACTGATAATAAACCAGTATTTCCGACCAACAATACTCGAATATTGACCAAAAGCAATCAAAACTGTTATTAAACTGTATTTTTGACCAACAATACTGGAATATTGAAATTATTTTAACAATACTGGTATATACCAGTATTTTTGACCAACAATACTGGAATAAAAAAGCTCAACTAGAATGGGACAATACTGGACAATATTTTGATATCTAGTATTGTCCAATTTTTGTGTACCAGTATCTGGGACCTAAAGTATACTTTTTCCTTATTTCGATTTTCATATATATCAACACGCAACACATACAGCCTTTTGAAAAAGGTCTCAACTAAAAAAACCAATCACTTGTTCTTATCAAAATGTTTGATCTTGTTAAAAGCATATCATGATTTAAGTCATTGCTAGAATCGTTGCCAATGGGTGCACTTAAGCTGATGAATTCTACAAAGGATCTCGATTTCGTTTGCATTTAACAATTCAAATTTCAAGAAGCCGTTTGATTGTATAATAAATTTTAAAACTGAAAAGGTACATTTTTGGATAAATTACTATATGTATTTTTGAAAATACACTGGCGGTCAAAAGTGTTTGCGCACAAAACTTTTAACCAGCCATATCATTTTTTGCGGATTTTATATTTTATAAAGACCTCAACAGGAATTGCATTAACTGCATTTAAATATACGTCGTGTTAAAGATATTGTACACTTTCTTTGCACATTCAAAAACGGAGTTTAAATACATAACTGAAAATTTGTTGGAAAACTTATAACCTGAACACGTTCTGTACGGTTACACAGTGATAACGAGCATTGAACAATAAACTACATAGGTACAAATCAAAAAGTACGTGTTGTTTATTTGCGTATGGTCCAGGAAATCGGCAATTTTTATGGTTATGGAAGATTGAAGGTTAGAGGAAACATGGATTATTTGTATTGGATACATATGGCATCTATAACAAACATGAATTTGTTAAGAGTCTTGGTCGTTGGATCTAATAAATAGGTTTTTGCTCATATTTAAACGTGCGCAAACATGTTTGACCGCCAGTGTAGACTCAACAGACTAAGAATATATCACTTTGGATCCTTGTCAGAAAATTAAATCGACTGATATATATACCTTTATTTCTTGTTTTAATTTTATTTCTTTAAGTGAATGAAAGGTTCATCTTGAAATTGCTGTTAGATTGTGTGCAGAATTTGTTGACGCATGAAAGACCACTGTTTGATATTATTATATAGTTTACAAAGTTTATAAAGTGCAACAGTAAAATGTATTTATTCTGCAAGCATTGAATCATTTTTGCAGAGTGATACTTAAATGTAACTGATATCTACTAGTACAATTATCGAATGACACTAACGCTTGGTATCGACCGAACATGATTTATAAATGAAGCATCATTAACAGCGTCTTGCCTTATTCAAATCAATGTTTATCAATACCGAAATTTTACAAAAGCTGAAGATTCCAAAAGTATGACGTTACTTAAAAGGTTTGATGGTTTAAACGGATTTTTGGATAGAAAAAAAATACACAAAGGTCATGGCACCTACATTTTAGTTTAGAGTAAAAGTAAAAACTAAGAAAATTCTAGCATATATATTTCATGTCACCCAAACTTAATGTTAAGAATTCAAGGTTGCTCATATAATAAATAAATAAATAAATGTCGGTGCTTATATAGCGCTTTTCCAGAATTGATCAAAGCGCTTTTACATTTATTCCGTTACCATTAGAATACAGCCAGCTGCCCATTCTAGCGCTATACGGTCATTTTCCTAGTAACTACCCATATAACGCTTGGGTCGACGAAGCAAGTGTGATAAAGTGATTTGCCCAGGTTCACAACACGTTGGCACTAGCGGGGCTCGAACTCACGACCTTCTGATTATGAGTCCTGCACTGTTCCACTAGACCACACGCGCCCATATAGTTGGAATAAAAATATTTTTACCACTTTTTTACGTAAAGGTCAATTTATGATAAAAATATCTGGAAACTTATAACGTATAACACCAATTCACGCCTTTTACTGTAGTTTCAACTGATTGTTCCTCATATCGCATACATTCAGTGCAATTACAGCAGTTGTTATTTTATGGCATAGACATTTTAGGCAAATTAGGTACAATTATGACATTAAATACAGTGTTTTAATGGACTATGGATGTCTTACACAATTTCCAGTCCGAGGACCTCTATGTGGAAACTCAACTTTAGGCAAAAAGCATAAATGAAGAGTTGACTTGCAAAACGGTTTGTATCCATTTTGCACTTTTGGAGAAAATGGCAAAAAACATCAAAATCAAAATGTGTCGCAAAATTCCTGATAATGATTTGAGTAATTCTTTACTAAAATGTCTTAAAAATAAGCTGTAATTTAGATAATTCATCAAATAGTTTTTAATTAATTGGGTATTGATTTTTTTCTGAAAATGGATTTAAGCCGTTTTGCAGGGCAACTCATCAAATTTCAACTTAAGAACCACCTCTCTTCTAAATTTTTGCAACATTCCTTTTTCACTTCTTTATTAGGCTATGATATACTTTATAAATACCAAATGTCACCATCTGGACATGTTTAATAAAAAAGTTACAATATATGGGCGTTGTGTTCTTTTATACCCAAATATATGGTCATACGATGTCCATATTTGGGCATAAAAGTAACATTTTCGGGATTTTGATCCACTTAGAGATTTTTTTTTTCAATAAATAGTTTTGCCAGGATGATGCACAAGTTCAAATTTAAGGTCTGTAAGAATCTATCAAAAACTCATTTTTCAAAATCTGGTCTCTTAACTGTTTTGCAATTCAGCTCTTCAAATAATGCTTTATTTAAACCAATATACATCCTGTCTTTCCCATATTCCGTCAGAAAAAAATATCTGTTAAAACTGTCTTAGAAATATCATGTTATATGTGTACATATACGGCCTGTTACGTTACATAACAACAGAAGCTATAAAACGTAATCGCAGTAATTGAGTGGACTTGCGAAATACTAGTCGTATAAGTGTTTACCTAAACACAATAGCTTAGTAAAGAGACCATTCAAGACACGGAACTCTAGATTTTGCTGTTGTTATCTCAATGTGTAATTCTAGTCATGTAGGAATTACATATCGTCATAGAATGGTTTGCACTAATACGGGATGAAGGATAAGCGTAAAGTTACAACAAGGAACCAGTTGCAAAGTGTTAGTACCAATCGTCGGCGTTGGTTTTGCATGGCATAATTATTTATTAACCAATCTTTCTGGTATCGTATGGTATTCCAAGTTGATGCCTACTAATCAGTTTAACTTCAACGCAAATGTTAATTATATCCTAAGCAGGGGCAGTTCATACAAAGGAGAATCACTTTATTTTGATACAGAACTGATTCATGTATTTATTGTATTTATTCGATTTTTTCCTAGGTTGTGAGGAGCAGAATCGAAGAATGTAAACTCGCTTTATATTGCCAGAGAGTTTGGAAATAAAGTTAATCCACTGAATGAAAAAAATATGCTCTATAGTACCACTTTTAGAGCATTAATAAAATCTCATGTGTTAAAAGTATAAGAAAGAAGATTTAGGAGACAGATTAGTAAAGATTGAAAAATCTTTTCCGTAAATTTCAATAAAATTCTAAAGGGCTGAACTTCTCACCTTTCGATAATTCTACTCCGACTAGAGGCACTTCCTTTTTATGTTGCAACCTCTTATTTCATTATAACACTCTTTAAGCAATTTCACGTTCGTGAGATGAAACTTAATTGAAGTCATAAATCTGTTGCACATGATAGGACACTCATTATAAAGAAATGTGAACCTTAAGAGAATATATGCATAACTCTGCAACCCACATTTAGAAGGAATGACTCGGCAGTTAATAAGCTGTGAGAATTACCAAATCGGCTGTGGTTGGTTTTATATCTTTAGGAGGAGGAGGAGAATAGTATCATGTCCATTTCTACTACGTCTCTAGGAGAACAAAACTGTCAACTTAATTGTGAAGTGTGTGCAATAGCAATATTATATATTCTTCGTAACAACTTGTTTTACTACAATATAAGTATCGGAGTGCAACAATACTTTAAAAGACTGATTTTTAGCAATCGTAATTAGCATAAAACAACCATATGATGCGTATCGTATTTAAAATTCATAAAATTAAGACTGATCTGTGTCCAAACAAAAAGAATAAATCATGCTTTATTATCGTTTTTGCCTGACTAAATCCCACACTTCTATTTGAATGCACTTAAATAATGGGCTGAAATTAATTCTACAGAACCTCCAAATATTTCAGAGGTTTGTAGTCAGAGAGTGTGGAACAAAAAATGTATTCTACTCTGTCTACTACTCTAAATTTGCTGAAGCAGGTTTTCATACAATCTACGATTTTATTGATGATGAAGGTATGTTTAAGAAATTTGATAATTTACAGGCCAATAAAGGGCTTAAAAACATTGATTTTATTAAATGGAATGGGTTGGTTAATGCCATTCAAAAGAAGGACTTGGTTAAGTGATAATTATAATGATATTGCTATTCATCATGAACGACATTTTGAGGTGAGACAAGACCATGCTCTGTTGTTAAATTTGAGCTCTCGTGATGTGTATCACCGTAATTTGAAGAAAATTGCTTCTGTTCCTTTAAGTCAGTTTCATCTCAATAGGAAGTTTTATTTAAATGAGGATGAGTGTCAAAATATCTATATTATGCCATTTAGGACAACCTTAAATTGCAAGTTGAAGTGACTTCAGTATAGAATTGCCCATAAAATTTTACCTACAACTTCTTGGCTCTGTAAACAAAAATGTTTGATAATAACCTGTGTAATATTTGTAATCAAAAAGAGTAAACAATTGGTCACATTTTTTCAGCATGTGATGTCATAAATGAATTTTGGAATCTAATTCAAGAGAATCTTTTTTTTATTCCTTTTTTAACCGAATTCAATAACAAATTATGTTGTGTATGATGAACACGTTTTAAATTTGAAATAAGTTAACCAGGTACTCCCTATAAGTCAGTATATTTATAGTTGAAGATGTTCATGACCATCTTTTAATGCTTTCAAAAAATGATTTTGCATACCAGAAATTGATACCTATTGAAACTTGGAGTGAACCAACTGATTTATTTGTTCTGTATGTAAAGAGTCAACACATAAGTATATCATAGACTATATTATGTGCCTTTAATGTCCCGTTTAGAGCAAGAAAACACAAAAAGGCGTTGCACTTGACTGATACAGATTTTTGGTGAATTTCTAAAATAAATTGACCTTTTTGACCCCTGCGACCCCTACGTCAAATTTGTTCAAGAATTGTTGTATTCAAGTTCCGTTGAAGTCGGACTAATCTTGTTAGAGGTGGAAAAATTCTTAGATTTGACCTTTTTACCCTTGTGACCCATGGGTTAAACTCTAGGTCTGGAAATGGAAAACGTTCTCTAGCCAGTCACCCATAAATGCTTCTAACCAAGTTTGGTTGAAATGCGATTCGTCATTATTGAGTTGAAACGATTGCAAGAAGAACGAAAAAGAAAGATATAACAAGGAACAAAAACCAAGTAATTAAAGAAGAAACATTTTAAAAATATGTTGTACAAAACATTCAACTTCAAATTATTTGATATTTAAAACAACATTTGCCTCTTACTTGTAAGTGTCTTCTTTTGTATTTTCTTTTGGGTATATAACATGTTATTATTCTCTCAAATGTATGTATATATGTATCTGAATATACGCTTACCCGATGTACACACTGAATATTGAAGCAAAATGATGATACCCATCACAGAAGATAAGATGTTTCTTGATTTTGCTTAAGGATAGCTCGACAAAACCAGGGGGTTGAAACGAGCTCAATTCGTATGTGAAACAAAACTGAAGGACGACATGTTCATATACTAATTCAATCTGTTGGTTCATGGACATGTATATATCATTGTCCTTGAGACGGTAATCTAATAATTGTAATCTAACATCTTGCAGCGACTTCTATAAGACTTTTCCAGGTTATGTCATATTGACCTAGATTCTAGAAGTTCCGTCGCAGAAGATTTGTTTTTCAAATCATCCGGCCGAATAATGTATAAACAAAAACAAACAGATCGGGAGGACACTCATTTTGAGAACTTTGATAGTTTCGGATACTTGTAACTAGAATATCTGCAATTTACAAAACGTAGTTATATTTTGTCTCCTTGAGCTACAATAATACTTTAATTCTGTACATGTCTCATGATCTCCGCATTACATAATAAATTCTTTGCTACTTACTGATGAGTTCTTTGTTAAGTTTCAAAATCACTACATGCTATGTTTTTCTTAATATTGTTACTCGTAGATTAATATACCACTAGTAGAAATAAACATATTACTTTATTGATAAAATGCTTTTGTATGAATCATATTAAATTATTTGTAAGAGTTATTTACACTTACGCAATATGAAATAGACCTTAATACTAAAAACGGAGCGTCTGATAGTATTCATAAGATAAACATTAGGTGATATCAAAAACAAGATGTTTTATGCTATTTGGAGTTTCACACCAAGCCTCGGATACAACAATCATGCTGTCTTATTAAAATGTTTGATCTTGTTAAAAGCATATCATGATTTGTGTCTTTGCTAGAAGCGTTGCCAATGGGTGCACTTAAGCTGATGATTTCTACAAAGGATCTCGATTTCGTTTGAATTTAACAATTCTAAATTCAACATGTTCAAGGAGATTTAACAATTCAAATTTCAAGAAGCCGTTTGATTGTATAATAAATTTTAAAACTAAAAAGGTACATTTTTGGATAAATTACTATATGTATTTTTGAAAATAAAAGTGTTTGCGCACAAAACTTTTAACCAGCCATATCATTTTTTGCGGATTTATATTTTATAAAGACCTCAGCAGGAATTGCAGTCACCGCATTTGAATATATGTCGTGTTAAACATATTGTATGCTTTCTTCGCACATTCAAAAACGGAGTTTAAATACATAACTGAAAATTTGTTTGAAAACTTATATATAACCTGAACAAGTTCTTTACGGTTACACGGTGATAACGAGCATTGAATAATAAACTACATTGGTACAAATCAAAAAGACCGTGTTGTTTATTTGCATATGGTCCAGGAAATAGGCCATTTTTATTGTTATGGAAGATTGAAAATTAGAGGAAACATGGATTATACATATTGGATATATATGGTATCTATAACAAACATGATTTTGTTACAAGTCTTGTTCGTTGGATCTGATAAATAGGTTTTTGCCCATTTTTAAACGTGCACAAACATTTTTGACCTCCAGTGTAGACTCAGCAAAGTTATTCAACACTAAGTACATATCACTTTGGATCCTTGTCAGAAAATTTAATCGACTGATATATATACCTTTATTTCATGTTTCAATTTTAAGTGTATGAAAGGTTCATTTTGA
>JXSR01S017134.1:32625-45474 GCA_000969725.1 Ophiothrix spiculata
ACAATACATTTGTTTGAAATTTACATACTATACGTATTTTTGAAAATAGTCTCCACAAAGTAATATAATATCACATATCCATCGATATGTGATATTGAGGCCTTTTAGGCTTTTTACCTATTACTTTATTTCAATTTCCTGATAGCTTCATTTTGCATTTGCTGTAAAGAATGTGTCTAGAATTTGTTGAGCTATAAAATGACCACTGTATGGCACGTTGTAAGCTTACAAAGTGCACCGGTATAATGTACTTATTCTAGTTGACATTAGAAACAAAGCATTGAATGATTTATGCCGAGTGACCGTTATTGAGTGATATTTACGCTTGATATCGACTGTACATGATTTGTGAAATGACCAATGTTTGACGTAAACATATACATCTTACAAAATGCTCTGGTGTAAGCTTACAAAGTGCAACAGTATAATGTACTAAGTTGACACTAAAAGCAAGCATTGAATGATTTAAACTGAGTGATACTCTAAAAATGTAACCGATATTTACTTGTACGTTTATCAAATGACTTTAAGGCTTCATATTGACCGTGGACGGTTTTTAAATGAAAGCATTATCCACATATCTTGTCTACTGCAAAACAATGTCTTTCAATATAAAAATTGACAAAAAGTTAATGTGTTCAGCTGAAGATTTAAGCAATATGACTATGCGCGATAGATTAAACGGTATTCTTTAATAAAAGAAACTTAGACGAAGTTCATGGCTTCTACATTTCAGATTAGGGTTCTAACTTCAGGAACTTTAACTTTTTTTCAATATTTCCAAATTCTAGCAAGTATTGCTCTGTCAAAAAACTTAACGTTAAGAATGTTTTCGGACCGAGTGTACTTAAGGTCCTATCCAGCATATCCGAAATTTTAGGATTAGGGTTTAGGGTTAGGGGTAGAGGTAGAATATGTTTAGGGTCAGCATTAGGGTCGGGTCATGGTAAGTGAGTTAGAGTCCGGTCATGGTCAAGTTTTTGATGAGACCTAAAGTAAACATTTTCCATCCTTTCATAATCTAAACAAATGTTTTGTGTATGTATTTGTGACTATGTGTGTGTGCTTTTTCGACTGTGATATTTGAAGCCTATCAGCGTTATTTAACGAGTATATCTAAGAATTCGGTTTAGATTTGTTTATAGTGTAGACATACATTTTCAAGTTAATCGTTTTATGCAATTCAGATTATACTATTTTACTCGGTTACTTTAAACTCATGGTCTTCGTATCTAATACTTTCAGTAATTAAAGTAAAAAAGGTAGAATATACATTTTAGTCAAATGAGGTTTAATAATCATATTATCAAAATGCATGGTTTTCAAGCAATATTGAAGTTTAACATCACCATGATCACTTCCAGTTAGAGGAGCTCGTGATGACAACTTATCTTTAAAACAAACGTATTAATCATGCCCTATTTTGATAAACATGAATTTTGGTTTCTGCTTCACCGCAGCAAATTCCATCAAATTTGTTTTCACAAAACATTATTGGTATACACAGCGATTTTTTCAATAACAACAGCAGCTATAAAACCGAACCGCAGACTATTTTCTCATTGCAATTAAGCGGATATCGGAAGTCGTATCGGTGTTTACCTCAATCAAAGCTTTAATATTAAAGATACAAAAACGACATGGAATTCAAGACAGTGTTGTTGTTATCTCAGTAAGTAGGAATGAACATTGTTATAGAAAATTTTATATCAGAACAGGAAAGTTAGATTATTATCAGTTGCAAAATGTTTTGTACCAATTGCCGTGCTGGGTTTGTATTGCACATTTGTAGTCCAGTCATTCTGGTATCATATGATATTCTAAAATGATGGCCCTTCAATCATTTTAATTTCATTGTAATGTTCCAATGTTTATTATAATCAGGGACAGATCACAAGAAAATTCTTTCAATCTGGATACTTGATGTTTGAGTTCCCTGGCTTAATAGCTCTTAGGTTCATCTCATTTTATTTGTTAGAGTTGCTTTCGCTAGTCTGTGTTAACATGACTCATGCAGTGTTTAAAATTGTTCAATTGTTCTATATTGTCAGCTACTTTGGAAATTGAATTAACGTATTGGATAATTAAATCTACTCAATAAAGGGTGTCCCACAAAAAACGCAACAAACTTTGAACTTTTATTTTGAGAGAACAGAGCCCAATGGTGATCAAACATTACAATAAAATTATAGAGTAAACCATTGGCTTTTACAGGATTTTTGATTTGTTTAATTTGGATCTCTGAATCAAAAGTTATTGCACATTTTATAAAAACCAGAAAAATCTTGATGGTCCGATTTGTTAATCTGTAAAGTTTTACTCCTGGTGACGTCATTGGGCACACGTTGAATGAAAATTGCTAAAAACATCACATGATTAGGAGAAGCATCCCTTGAACCCATTTCATAAAATAAGGACTCAAGTTAATGATGCATGATGATCTGCTGATATTAAGCAAGTTGTTGTGTCTGGTTTAGTTAACCTGTTGCGTCCCCTTGACGGGCCAGATGAATCATTAGATCTTAAACTCCTTTGTCTTCAGTTTTCTTCCGTGATTTCGGTTAAAGACTTATTATTGGTTGACATCTTTCATTAAAATCTCTTTTTTCGACTCTTTTGGTAAAAAATGTATCCTAAACTACCCTAAAAGTAACAGAATCAAGGAATATGAGAGTATCAGGAAGATCCGTACTTTAATTTAACATTATGACCTATTTTAGTTAAAACTGAACTTAAAATATCACTTAATGTTAGGTACAGGTCAGGTAAGATTGGTTTGGATTGATTCTGCTCCAACTGCTTGAAGAATTTTCTTCATTATAAGTTTGCATTTCTTTAGCTGGAAGTCTAAACTTACAAATCGGACCAAAGTTGATTAAAAGGGCCTTTTTAAATTCTCCATATCTTTAGACTGGAGTGGTAAGATGCAACGGGACAAAAAATCATGTTGTAGAGTAATTACTCTACTTTTGAAAAACATATATTACTATGATTTAATCTTTTGGCAACTATTATTAAATATTTTTTATTTGCTCGTTGCATTAATATTGGGACAAGCTGTAGTACCACTTCAAGATCATCATTAAATCTCCGGTGTTAAAAAGTTAACAAGATGCTTTGAAGGAGAGATTAGTAAAGATTGAAAATCTTTCCCTAAAATGTCATTGAAATTCTAAAAGGCTGAACTTCTCACCTTTCGATAATTCTATTCCGACTAGAGGCACTCCCTTTTTATGCTGCAACCTCATATTTCACTATAACACTCTTTAAGCACATTCACGTTCGTGAGATGAAACTTAATTGAAGTCATAAATCTGTTGCACATGATAGAACATTTATTGTTAAGAAATGTGAACCTTAAATGAATAAAGTATAACGCTGCAACCGATATTTAGAAGGACTGACTGAAGTTAATGAGCAGTGAAAATTGCCAAATCGCCTTTGACTTGATATCTGAAGGTGGAGATTATTATCAATATATGTACTCCTTTTGCTATTATGTCTCGAGGAATTTAAAACTGTCAATTTAATTTGTGAAATAAGTAAGCAATAACAATTCTATATACTCTGCATCAATTTATTATTGCTAAAATATAAGCATCGAAGCTACACAATACTTTAAATCTTTTAAGCAATCTTTAATAATATCAAAGAATCCAATGATGTGTTCCATATTTATGGAAAAATAAGAAACGGGTTTCATATGTGAAAATAAGATGATTGCTCCAAGATTTTATTCACTAATGACTTAAATTGCTTCACCTTCAAATTGTAACAAGATAAATATTGATGAAATACATAATTTAAAAAGGACTGTACATGAAAAAAGGAAAATAAATGGCCAACTTTAAAAAAAATGTTATATTCACTCAAACAAATTGCACATTACACATCTTGATCATGAAACTATTTCAGCTGTTCAAACAATCTACTTTTCTATGCTTTTCACTACAGGCAGTGTTATTCAGTAGGTGGGATTTTGGATATCAAAATACATTGACCCAAACAAAATACTCCTAGAAGAGACCAAGTACGCCTATTAAAACCAACAAACATCCATTGATATGTGATGCATTCTAAACATTTCAGATTCGATATCCATCGATAAATTACAGTAAGGTGTAGGTACCACGCAAAGAAGCTCGGAGTCTTACGTTTTAACTATGATACAATTTGGCAAGGATGCTATTTTCATTACTCAATACTGCTATTCAAGCTTTCTTTTCACTTAATCTATATAGCGTATATCTCCTAGGCCCATCCTTGCTCCCATTCCTTTTATTCAATTGCAATGCGCTTGTCTCTCAAGTGAGATGCTATCTAGTGGTATAAACAACAACATGACAATTTCCTTGCCTTTTAATGCTGTAATATTGCTCTAGGCAAAGGTTCTGCTCTTTTTATCTCTATTTCCTTGTTTTTGTACTAGTTATATTGTATTGCTAAGATGTTTCCAGCAAAACTTGTAATAATACAGAGTCTTATGTAAGCTTATGTAAGACACTGATGGCCTAACAGCATTGTGTATTTAAAAATAACGAATTTTGTTTACGGGTCAAAAAGGTTATAAAGAGATAAAAAATGATGAAACTACAAGAGGAGTAAAATAAATTCACTGGAAAAGAAAATATAAACATAGGGACACAAACTCAAATAATTGCCTTAAAAATGTCAAACAATTGTTTCTGCCTGTCATTTTTGGATTAGAAGAACACTTATGGAAACAAAAATACATTTGTTTAACTTTTGGAGGGTAAAATACAAAATGTACAAAAATATTTAATACACATCTAGGCTTAGATGTCCTTAAACACGTTCTGACACCGGGTTCTGACATATTAACAGAAATCGCTTTCCTAATATTCTCATATTCGTCGAGTGTGAAAATTGATATCAAAATGCATTGACCTAAAAGCGCATGCAGTAGATTTGCATGTAGGCTTCATTGCTTCAGTGATATGATTTGAATGCTTTTTGTTAATGAATTTATAGTAAGATAAAGTTATAAAGAGACATTTACGTTATAATGCTGATAGAATTTTCTTTTAGTTTGAACTGTCATTGTCTTTTCTCATTTCAAATAATATACTTGTCAATCAACTTGACAAAGCGTATATCCTGTATCTCGTACCTTTACATGGCCTTTTAAGTTTTAGTTATTAGAATCCGTTTGCTCTCAAGAGTGAAACAAAAATAACAATTTCTTGTCTTTTTTGATACTTTGTGATTTTTTTGTAAGCGAAGATTAGACTTGGTTATTTCAATTCCTAATTATTTTTACTGGTAAGGTTGCATTCCTAAGATGCTATCTAGTATCAGTAGCAGCAACACACAGATCTTACAAAATACACAGGTACCTATCCGTTAATATTATTTTTCAAAAAAGAAATAAGGTTTGCTTTGTAGTAGGTAAAACACATTCAGAGACAAAATATCAAACGAACATAGAAAACAAAAAGAGAAAATACACATGCAAAAAAAACCCCTTTTGCTATATCAGGTTTCATGGGATTTAACCCTTGTCCTCCTGAGCTATTTTTTGTAACACGTCCTCCGAAGGGGGGGGGGGTGTTCCACTATTTGTGAACGGAACCCCTATGGACTTGGTTTAGATATTAATAGATAGGTATGATCCTCCCCTATCCAACGATACCGAGATCATCAAAATCGGCCAAGGTGTTACGTAATGTTAACGTCATAAAAGTTCTAAATAACGGATTTTCATCGAGTTTTTTGCTAATAAAGAAGGGAAATGATGATTCTAACATGTCTTGCAAGTTGCAAATTTGAGTCTTATAGCATGCATACATTTTTCAAAATGGCGACTTAAAAATTTCCCGGATTTCCCCCCCCCCCCAACTTTGACAGCCTGCCCTAAGCCTACCTTAGGTGGTACCCCCCTAATTTTTTCATCAAAATGACCGCAAAGGATGTAAAAGAGATTACTTAAATGCCTGGGGCCGGTTGATTTTGCGTCACAAGTTTGTGAAGCGGGGAAAAAACTTAGGGGGTGCAACAACCCCCCTTCTTCGGAGGACAAGGGATAAATATTAAACATTTCTCTAAATAATATTTTTCATTTGCATATACAACCATAGGCTTCTACTTCTCAACCAACCCAAACCCCTATCTACAACAGATCAATAGTACATCACAACCTTGCCTCTTAAGATAGTATGCCCTACACATTTGATATATTGTACTTTCATTTAGAGTGACATTTGTCTCGGGCTATTAATCATTTTTTCTTCATACGGCGCACGTTTCGGAAATATTTTCAGAGAGATCAGACCATGCATCGTATATTTTAGGTATCTTTCCAATCATTTATTATTGTACCGACATTAATAAATTAGATAATTAAAGGCCGGATCTTGTGCCATGTCACAAAATATCCAGCGCATAGTACCATTCACGTTATGGATACATTCGTCTCTTTTCTTGTATTATTTTTTGTTATTGTTGTTATTGGTGACCTTGAATAGCATAATTATTCCAAATTTTCAAGAAAGGCGAAAGTTTTAGTGAAATAAAAAAGGTGTTATTTAAAATTAATGCATTTTGTTTTTGATGACAGACATTACTTAAAACATCTGCCTATACTGTTTTTATTGACCAAGAATTTATTTGTCTTTCTTTCTTCTTTTCATGCTTCCTTTGTTGCAATCGAAAACAACAGGTAAGTTTTACGTTTCAAATGTATTATATTCTAAAGATGAAATTCAAAGATAAATATTTATAATTATTTAGTGATATAAAGGTGCTGTCCTTCATTAAAATTGCCAGATGCCCTTTCAAAGTTTAAATAGAAATGATGATGAATTAGACTTCTAGACTATAGATTTTTTACGTACCTAAGTAGTACTTTCAGATGCACTGCATCCGTCGTCAGATGATGTTCTGCTGTGTTCTTCTTCTTGTTAGTTAGTGACGTCAGATGATGATTTATGACGTAAAAACCTGTAGTGCAGAAGTCTAATTCATCGTTATTTCTAGTTTTACCACTACGTATAAAATTCCACTTTAAAATGTTAAAAAGTTTAAGTATTTCTAGACTCCGAAACATATTTATGGGTAAGTCTCAAGCATCTACTCGCAGTAAAATGATACTAGTAGTTAATTACCGTATATTAAGATAGCTAGTTTAATGGATACCAAATAGAAACTAGTACTTTTTCTACCTTCTGTATTCTACACACATGCCCTAACAAACTTGAATGTATCAAAAAGACATCGAGTGATGCAAATACCAGTCAAACTCAAACATGTTCGTTATAAACGTTATTCTATAAGTATTGCTTTTCTATATTTTTCTATTTGCATTTACTAACATATCTTTTACAAATATTCTTACTAGAGCTGTATTTTGAGTAATCTCATTTCTGCCCATCCGTGCTTAAAAGGATTCTGTAGAGTTCTGTCACTAAAGATAGTAAAAATTGTAAATTGTCACGGATATGGTAAATTAGAAGATTTATCCTTTATAATTATTGTTTAACACACTTCCCTTAATATTAAAGGCGACGTTTTAATACTTCCAGATACGGCAACCGATTCGTCCATTAACTCATATGAGACACGGTACGGTTTAGTTGACAAGTGGATTACCTGCTGCATTGAATTTATTGACAAGCAAAATTTTTCGATATTCAACTTTAGAGAAAAACTACAACGAAGATGTAAAGATAGTGTTTCAAAGTTTATTGATTTTCTACACGCTCCACTTTGGTCATTTTATTTCCTGATACATATCTGATGTTACATTGCATATGGAACTCACCTAACCTAGTTTATGTTGATTAAAGGTAGAATTTGACAGTGTGATATTGCTTATTTGAAAACAAGGGAAATGTTAGAAGTTTCTTAAAATAATTACAGTTGAAAACTTACTTGTTTTCAATATATTTTTAAGTTGTCCTAGTGCTAAAATCTGGCTTTGGCAGAAGAAGGAACAGAATGAACTATATGTTGAATAAATAACGTCTGTATTTATATATTGCATAATAATAATAATACACACTTTGACACCTATAATGGCTGTAAAAGAACATATAAAGTGACATTTTGACCAAAGAGTTAAGTTGCAACCTTTACACAAATCGGTCCTTGCAATAAAAACTCAATTATTTACATGGCGCTTTGTTCTACCAAGAGCATATTTCAAACAAATAAGAAACCATTTGTGTTTTATTCTGTCCCTGTTTAAGAGCTTTCACAGATACCATTGTGTTTCAAGTTTAGTTGTATATACAAATAGCAATGTATAAGCAACATATTTGTAAAGATAATATGATCTGCAATATATTTTAGTAATATACGTAATGGACTTTTGCAATTTCCTGTTTTATGGGATATAATATTAAACCTTTTCAAAAGAAAATTTCTCGTTTACATACACAGCCATAGACTTCTTTTTCTCAAACAGCCAAAACCCATATTCACAAAAGATTAAAAGTACATCAAAACCATCAGTCTTAACCCTCTTGTAACCAGGGTGGCCCTCTAATATTTTTCCCTGCGGCGGCATAAAAACGCAACCGACCCAGGCTAGTGGGTAATTTCGTTTACATCCTTTGCGGGCATTATGATGAAAACATTAGGGGGGTTAGGGTAGGCCATCAAAGTTAGGGTGTAGGGGAGATGATGCAAAACGGCGACATTTTTAACAATTCTAAATCGCCATTTTGAAACAAAAACGCTTGCTATGAGACTGAAACTTGCAAGGCATGTTAATATTATCATTTCCCGTTGTTATATGTTAAAAACCCGATAAAATTCCGTTATTTAGAAAAAATGATTCTGGTGGCCAGACAAAATTCCAATTTTTCGAACTGAAAGACCTTTATGACGTCATAATTATGTAACGCCTTGGTCGATTTTTGTGATCTTGGTATCGTTGAATAGGGGAGGACCATATCTATCTATTGAAAGCAAAACCAAGTTCATAAAGCGGTCCGTTCTAAAAATTTAGGGGGGGTTGGTACAATTCCTGGTAACATGCTGGTTAATTAATATTACTAGTAGCGTATTTCATTGATGAAAACTAGTGCCTCTCCTCCTATTTGTATTCCATACACATACGTAATAGCCAGTAAAACAAAAACATGTTCGTCATAAAAATTATCCAATTGGTATTGCGTTTCTAGTATTTCCATTTCTATTTTGTATTTGCATTTACTAACGTGAGCATCTTATACAAATATTTTTACTATAGCTGTACTTTTGGTTATATCAGTTCCACTCATCCGTGCTTAATAGGATTTTGTAGAGTTCATATTCCACAGCTAAATTCTGTCACTTAAGAAAGTAAAAACTGTAAATTGTCACGGATATGGTGGATAAGGAGCTTTATCCTTCACACATTATTGGGTAACACACTTCCTTCAATATAAAAGACAATATTTTAATACTTGCCGATACGCCAACCGATTCTTCCATTGACTCATGTCACACACGGTACGCTCTAGTTGACAAGTGGATTACCTGCTGCATTGAATTATTGACAAGCAGGCCTTTTCGGTATTCAACTGGAGAGAAACATTACAGAAAAGATATAAAGATAGTGTTTCAAAGTGTATTGATTTTCTACACGCTCCACTTTGGTCACTTTATTTCCTGATGCATATCTGATGTTACATTTCATATGGAACTCACCTAACCTAGATTAGTTCTCCAGATGGTGACTAAAGGTAGAATTTCATAATGTCATTGCTCAATTAAACACAACGGAGATGTTAGAAGTTTCTTAAATAATTCCAGTTGAAGACTCACTTGTTTTCAACATATTTTTAACTTTGAATAGAAGAAACGCCATGGAACATATGTTGTTAGCCATGGAACATATGTTGTTATATTGCAATAGGGTATAACATAATAACAATAACACTTTGAAGTATATGATAGCTGTAAACAAACATATAAAGCGACATTTTGACCAGGGGTTAAGTTGCTACTTTAACACAACAATGGAAATTGATCGTTATTTTATTTTTTGGGTACGTGTGACTTGTAATAACACAGCAACCAATCCAATCTCTGAAGTGTCTTCTTAACTGCTTTTTGACCAAGGACAGTTCTGATATTATCTAAAGATGGCGACTAATGGTAAAATTTCATAGTGTCATATTGCTAATTTGAAAACAAGAAATACATTGTAAAAACGATGCAAATCAATGGAATATTTTTGCAATGAAAATATGTTAGATGTGCTACAGTGAAATGAGAGGCCTTACATGGTCGCAGTAATTGACATCTTGATAGGAAAATAAAATGAAATGTATGGTATCCCAATAAACATTGCAAAGATGAGAATATGAAGAATTCATATTATATTAATTTAAATCCGGACTTTAATCGGGACCCAAATATCTTCTTTGTGCTCTCTATCATGAATTTAGAATTCAGTCTTAATTTCCTTTTGACATCTGTTACCATTATACTCTATATAAATGTTTCTAGATATACTATTAGCCGAGTTACAAACTAAATAAATAATACCAATCACATTAGATTGGAGGTTTGTTGACTTTGCCTAAAAATAATGCAACATTATCATGGAATATGTAAAACTAACTTAATTGCTGTGTAAAGCTAAGGCTAATTGTTCCTACAAAAAGCATAAAGAACATGTCTTTGTTTATGTACTGTATGGTCCTCGAGACAATAATCTGATCAGTATCGGTAGGTAAATCTCAACAATCGAATCCTGGTAAAATGCTAATACTAGTATAATAGCTTATGTAATTCATATCATTTGGAAACTAGTGTCTTTTTACCTTTCGGTATCTTATACACATACCCTATCAAACCCGAGTTGGCCACACAAAAAATATTGAGTGATAGCCAGTAAAACACAAATATATTTTTCATAAACATTACCCTATTGCGCTGCTAGTATTTCTATTTCTTTTTTTGTATTTGAATTTACTAACGTGAGCATCTTATACAAATATTTTTACTATAGCTGCATTTTTGGTTATATCAGTTCCACTCATCCGTGCTTAATGGGGTTTTGTAGAGTTCATATTCCACAGCTAAGTTCTGTCACTTAAGATAGTAAAAACTATAAATTGTCACGGATATGGTGGATAAGGAGCTTTATCTGTCACACATTATTGGTTAACACACTTCCTTCAATATCAAAGGCGATGTTTTATTCTTCCCAATACACCAACTGATTCGTTCATTAAATCATATCAGACATGGTACGCTCTAGTTGGATTACCTGCTGCGTTTAATTTATTGACAAGCAAACTTCTTGAGAAACATTAGAAAGAAGATATAAAGATAGTGTTTCAAGGTAAATTGATTTTCTACACGCTCAACTTTGGTCATTTTACTTCCTGATGCATATCTGATTTTACATTGCATATGAAACTCACCTAACCTAGTTTAGTTCTCCAGATGGTGACTAAAGGTAGAATTTCATAATGTCATTGCTCAATTGAAAACAAGTGAGATGTTAGAAGTTTCAACATATTTTTAACTTCGATAATAGAAGGAATGCCATGGAACGATGATATATTGCCTGTACACATATACCGCGCAAGTCAAAAAAACCGCAATAATTAGATGGAAGCCACATTGTAAGAACAAAAGTAATTTCGAACAAAAAATATTAATTTCTAAATAGGTAATGCATTAAGCTTTCAAAGGGTGAAAGAATGGTGCAATTTGATAAAGCACATTTAATTTGGATATCCTATGTACCACGCGAGTCAAAAAACTGCAATAATTAGATGGAAGCCACATTGTAAGAACAAAAGTAATTTCGAACAAAAAATATTAATTTCTAAATAGGTAATGCATTAAGCTTTCAAACGGTGAAAGAACGGTGAAAATTGATAAAGACATTTCGGAGATATCCTTATTTGAAAAATATGGTATGAAAACAGTTCTGTCCAAATACGCATACCTCGTCAAACGAGTAAGTACCAATATTGAATTAAATTTCTTGCCAACACACATTGCTCTAGTGAAAATCTCTTCTTACTCTATTAATTTACATATAAAAGATAACTTCGGCTGTTTTTTTTTCAAGTGCAAAATGACATGTTTGGGGATACTGTCTAGTCTTAGAAGAGAGAGCTTGTCAATCAGTCACTGTTCAAAATGCTTCAAGGTCAGTTCACAAACGAGCAATGTCCTCTTATTGCTGAGGTCTATTTTACCAAAAAATCTCATGCAGAAGTGAAACGGAGATTGAAACAGGGTGCATTCCCTCCATCGCGTGTACCATGTGCATCCACAATCTATAGAATTCAGGCGAAATTAAAAAGAATAGGAACAATCCATAACCTAAATAAAGAGAGACCTGGAAGACCGCGGACGGCAAGAAGCAGGAGAAACGTCGACCGCGTTCGTCAGACATTGGCAAGGAGTTTGCGAAGAAATCCCCTGGTACATGCGTCCCAATTTACGTTCAACCAGAAATTGAATATTCAGGGCCACCAAGCTCAAACGGCCCTTTTAGGGCACCCAAACACAAAAGAGAAAAGATAATGTCATAAATTTGTCCTCCGTTAATAAAACATATGCACTACATTTGGACAGAACTTTTTTATGCCTTCCTATTCAAATAAGTGTATCTCTACGACGCCTTTATCAATTTTCCCTATTTTTTCACCATTTTAAAGATAAATCTATGATCTAGTTAGATGTATACATTTTAAGTTCATGATATCTCTTGTTCTTAAAATATTGCTTTCATTTAACTATTGCAGTTTTTTTGACTCACTCGGTATACACATTTTGAAGTCTATGATAGCTGTAAAAGAGCATATAAAGGTCACGTT
This sequence comes from Ophiothrix spiculata, assembly GCA_000969725.1. Lineage (NCBI taxonomy): Eukaryota > Metazoa > Echinodermata > Ophiuroidea > Amphilepidida > Ophiotrichidae > Ophiothrix > Ophiothrix spiculata. The sequence goes on from JXSR01S017134.1 coordinate 45,420, forward strand.
TTGACCAAATGGTTATGTTGATTCTTTTACACAACAATGGAATTTATCCTCATAT
>JXSR01S017134.1:46809-57421 GCA_000969725.1 Ophiothrix spiculata
CCTGAAACCTGAAAATAGAATCCATATAAATACGCATTATCAAAGATAATCCTAACTATGTATATTAGTATTTTAATTCTGCGTATCCATTTATTATCCTTTTTAAGACAAATAATTTAGTCGAGTGAGGAAAAAGGTCTGTTTTTGTCTATAACTTTCTTTCTACATGCCGATAGCTTTAATCTGCATTTGTTGTGTAAAACGTGGCTAGAATTTTTGAGCCATAAATGATGACCACTGTTTGCAAATGGTAAAATTACAGAGTGCATTGGTATAATGTACTTATTCAAGTAGACATTACAACCAAATCATTTAAATATTTATGTTGAGTAACTCTCTGAAAATTGTAACTGATAACCGCCATTATTGTATGGCATTTGCGCTTGACACCGACCGTGCATGTACATTGGTTATAAGTGAACGGATCATTCAAAAATGTCTTTTGTTTATACAGGCAATTGACAAAAAGATGAAAGTGTTAAGTTGAAGATTTCAGTAGCTAGCATAATTCTGCTAAAAATGTTAATAGATCAAAAGGCATTTCTTTTTTTTTTCAAGAGAAGATTCAAGATTCAATTTTATTAAAACCAATTTGCAGCAACATTGCTGAATTACATGGTATTTTTACACAAATGTTATATTAAAATATTAAAAACATGTAAAATTGCACATAGAGAAATACATCAAAATACACATAAAACTTTTAAAAGTTCATGGTAAAATACAATTTACAATATAATAAAAAAAAAACCAGAGAGAATTATTGATAGAAAAGACTTAGATAAATATATTAGCTTAAAGACACCTTTCCAATTATTTATGAGTTTTGTGTATGTATATGCCATTATTATATTTGCAATGTAGAAGATCTGTACAAAGTGTCGACAAAGTACACTTTAATTGTTTATGCATTCAGATTGTAACTTACTTCAAATATTTCAGCCAAAACATGTATAATAATGATATTAAATGCAATGTTTTAGTGCAATTGTGATGAATTACATCACTTCTAGTTAGAGATGGTTCAAACTGACAACCACATTTATGAGGAAAATCAACAATCATGCTTTATTTTGACCAATATACTTATACATGTTGATGGAATTTGTTTAGTAAAAATACCTCCTGTTGTTTCTTCCTCAGAGCACCACATTGCATCAAATTTGTCTTTTTAAGAACATTATGTTATTCACAAGAGCTGTTCCATAACAAACGCTCCAAAGCAACCAGATCATCACACAAATAATTATAACTTGTGTCTGCACTATGATATGGGTTCGATAATATTTCAGTTTAGGTAAAATCATTCCGGTCACATTTATGTTTTGCACGCATTTTTTTCAGAAAATAAACAAAGTTGACTTCAAAGCAATGTCGTCTGACAGTAAATGTGGCCCTTTCGCAAGCATACAACAACAAGGAAAACATATACATGTTCTTCACATCAGATACTTTCATTCAATATTTACTAGGACAGGTCATGCAACAACAACTAAATTTTGTCACGTTTTCATTACAGGGGAATTACATACAAGCTAACAATTAATTTCAGGCTATTGCAGATACTATTATACACAATATTGTATAATTGCTTCATTTTCTCACAGAGTCTAAAAATAAAGTATGATAACCATCTGAACGATCAAAGCTGCTCAATTGGACAACTTTTTTAGCATTATTAAATATCCGATGTCAAAAAGTACAAGAAGTTGAAGGAGACAGATAAGTGTAGGTTTCAAAAAATCTTTTCTGTAAATATTATTAAAATTCTGAAAAGTTGAACTTCTCACCTTTCGATAATTCTACTTCGACTAGAGACAGTCCTCTTTTATGTTGCAACATCATATTTCAGTATATACATTCGTTTAGCAAATCCAAATCGTGAGATGAAACTTAATTGAAGTCATAAATCTGTTGCACATGACAGAACATCCATTATAATGAAATGTGAGCCTAAAATGAATAAAGCATCAATGCTGAAGACCATATTTTGAAGAATAGCTTGACAGCTGTTATGAGCAGTGAGAATTGTCAAATCGTCTATGACTTGTATCTCGAAATGCATCGCTTTCATTATTAAATATTGAAGAGATTATTGATTTCTTAAATTTGTACACTGTGTAACAATTCAATATTACGCGAGTATAGATATCAAAGCATGACAATACTTTAGAGATCCTTTCTTGCGATTTTAAATTGTATTGAAATAATACCCATTTATGAAAATATAAAGAAAGTTGTTTGTTTATTTAAAACATTTATTAACTAGACATAGACCTGTCTCTGAAGAGACAGGAACCCTGCCGATTTTCCTATTTTGTTATATAACCTCTGCATGCATAAATCATATCATCCTGTCAAAGGTATACCCCAAGGAAAGGGGTCACAATAGACACTTTTGATCGCTTGTCCATGATGAACAATTTGACACCTTAATCTTTGACATTGGACAAAGTCAAACATTTGACCTTTCTTATGACCTTTGACCCCAGGAAAAGGACTGACGACGGGGTCACTATTGACACTTTTGGTTGCTGGTCCAAGACGAACAATTTGACACTTTATACTTTGAAATTGAACAAAGTTAAAAATGTGACCTTTCCTTTGACCTTTGACCCCCAAGAAAAGGTCAGACGACGGGGTCACTATTGACACTTTTGGTCACTGTTCCAAGACGAAGAATTTGACACCTGAACCTTTGAAATCGGACGAAGTTGATAATTTGACCTTTCCATAGACCTTTCTTTTGACCTTTGACCCCCGAGGAAGGGTCGGACGACGAGATCATTTTTGACACTTTCGATCGTTGGTCATAGACGAACAATTTGACACCTCAAACGTCTAAATCGGGCAAAGTTGAAAATTTGACCTTTTTTATTTGAACCATGTGACCCCATTTGACCTTACACATTTTCTCACCCCATAACTTAAAGAAACTTGTCAAAAACAAAACCCTGCCGAAGTCATCGGCAGGGTAATGATGATTTGAATTCATGAATACATGCTATTTATTTTGTTCAAGAAATAAATTGTTAAATTTTTGTTACAACCATAATTTATTATAACACAGAACTAAGCTACTTTAAAGTATTTTTTGTAAAGGCATATTAAGCAAACTTTAGAGTAATGAGGTAACATATTAAATATAAAGACTGTCAAGCTGTGTTTCTTATTATTTAATAAAAGATAAAAAGGGAAAATGACCATGAGCCAACTTTACGGCTAAATAACTCGGCTCTTGGTCATTTTCTTTTTTTGTACACATCTGCAAAGTCTCTATTTCAAGGTTTAAAATGACACCTCGATGAACTTTATCCGATGTACATAAGTCACGTTATGGGCCGTTGAAGTTTTTCATGGAGGGTATTTATAAGCATGTTCAAATGAGCGTGTTCTATTAACGAAAGTGGATTACCGTCCCTGCAATAATAACATAACCTACATGGTGCTATGGCATATTTATTATTACGAACAAAATCCCAAATGTATCATTTAAAAGCCTTTACAGATATCTTATGCTTAATGTTTAGTTGTATAGATAGCTATGCACTACAATGACGTTTCTTGGACGATATACAACCTGCTACTTGATAAATATTATTTGCAATCGCGTTGTATTTCGGTACGCTTATGATAACTTTATTCCCTATCGACTTAAATTATTTTGCTTTCAGATATGTCATTTGAAAATTCTAATCAAAATCACCCACAGACAATCTGATGTCCCCGTTGCCAGTGGTTCAAGGGTGTTCTTCTTTGAAACTGTCCATATCTGTGTGTTTGTATTGTAATAAAATGAACACGGTTTAGGCAAAAAGGAAACAATGACACATTTATTACAGTTATATAAAGTTAATATTTTATGTAACCAATTTAAGTACTTTGGTTCTAAAATCTCTAAACATGCATTGCACTAAGCTTATAACCAATAATATCATATAATTTATTATTCCCGTCAAAATACAAAACAAAAATAAAAGCAATATCAAAAATGCACAGTGAAGGAGGAGATACAACAAAAGGTAAAACCTGTAAAATGTGAAATCATCTTACAATACACAATAACATCAGTTAAAAAACATTAAAGCTACCTTAAACAACAAGCCTCTCTCACACAAACCCTCAAACACACACGCGCACACCCATTATGTCTCAAAAGCAAGATAATCATACCCCTACGTGACCCATTCCTTTAAGAATGTGCTTGACTTTCAAGGAGGGGATTCTTAGTGTGTGAAAAAAATCTTTATCTTTACCATGTTATAATATTACTGCAGGCGAAGATTTTGCTTTGTTTATTTCTATTTCAATTGCTCGTTCCTTTACTGATAAGGTTATATTAAAAATATATATATAGCAGCGATGTTTGTAACTCACAATGTAAGTTACAAGTTTGAGGTCAGTGAAACCTATTAAGATACAGCTATTGAGGCAAGTAGAGAGAAAGCAGAGATAGAACAGAGAAAAGAAAACATAGAAATGAATTGCTATACTGAAACAAAACGACTTTTTGATAGCCATTTGTAGCCTACAGAAGCATACACAAACACATTTTAAGGAAGGAAAGATGTGTATAGAACACACTTTAGGAAGGAGGAGGTTTATAAAAAAAAAATATTTAAAAAACTTGTGTTTTCCTTTCCCAATATTAATTTTTAAGTATAAGATCAGCTTCATATGGCGCGCTTTTCGGAAAAACGTAGGTAGAGATCATCGCATAAAGCGGCAGGTTTATTTAACTGTGAATTATATATCCATCGAGATATGTGACAAAATAATATGATAGCAGTTATTTCGATATTGGGTCTCTGTTTCTTTAAATACGTTTGGCACTTTTATAACATGAGATGGCGATAGTGCAGAAAAATGAAATGAATGTCCTCCATTTAAGCTCCTTTTAACGAGTTGGGCTTCATCGACTGATATCTCACATACCCGTCAGATTATAAAGTTCATCGTGTTCTGAGAAACGTCGCATTGACTTACGATTATAGAGTTTTAAAGAGAAACAACCGATGCTATATTTAAATAGTGATTTAAAAATGAATACTCCTATAGATAATAAAAGTTCTCCGACACCAATGTAAAAGAAGCTAAGCTAGCCACCGTCTATTTAAACAAAATGATTGTAAAGGGAAGCGAGGCAAATATTTATTGGATCCAAGAGAACTCAAAATGGTGAAGACGAAAATTACGGCACAACACAATTAACCCTGAATAGGGAGGTGTCTTGTGCAAAGAAATCTGTTGAACGTAAAAATCCCCCCTGTTATCTACAAAACTGTTTATTGTTTTGACCTAAAAGCCTTTTTTTTTAATTTTCTATGGTGACAAAAAGCCTCTTTTTATTTTCTATGGTGACTAAACATACTACGTATGTTAAAGCAATTAAACATAACTAGAACATGAATCTAGAACAATCATTTATAGCTCGTTTTGGCAACTAATTTGATTTTTAATTCTTCCTTCATACAAAATGTCACGAATATCTTGGATTAGGAGTTTAATCCTTCAACAATTATAAGTAAACAATTCCACTTAAAATTAAAAGCGATAAAAGCCATCCAATTCTTCTTTATCACATTCGCTACGCTCTGGTTGGCTAGTGAATTACCTGACACATTGAATTTACTAACGAGAAGACCTGTTCAGTTTAAAAGAGACATATTACAGAGAAGATGGACAGATACTGTTTTCGAGTGTATTAAGATTCTACTCGCTCCACTTTGGTCATTTATTTTCTTATGCATATCTGATGTTGAATTCCATATGGAACTGACCTAACCTAGTTGTTTTGGTAACACTTGAATAATGTTCAGGTGGTAACAACAGGTGAATTTGCATAGCGTAATATTGTTTTGTTTTTTAAACATGCATTAACCCTTATCCTCCTGAGCTATTTTTTGCAACACCTCCTCAGAAGGGGTGGGGGGTTGTTGCAACCCCCCTTATATTTTAGAACGGAACCCCCTTTGAACTTAGTTTTGCTATTAATAGATAGGTAGGACACTCCCCTATCCAACGACACCAAGATCATCAAAATCGGTACAGGCGTTACGTAATTATGACGTCATAAAGTTCTTTCGGAATGGAAAATCAGATAAAATTGCATTATGGCAAAAATGGCCACCAAAATCACAATTTTGCTATAAATAACGGATTTTCGTCGGATTTTTTGCTAATTAAGAAGGGAAATGATGATTCTAACATGTCTTGTAAGTTGAGTCTTATAGCATGCATACATTTTTCAAAATGGCGACTTTAAAACTTCCGGGATTTCACCAACACCCCCCCCACCCAATCTTTGACGGCCTACCCTAACCTACCTTAGGTGCTACCCCCTATTTTTTTCATCAAAATGACCGCAAAGGATGTAAACGAGATTACCAAAATGCCTGGGGCCGGTTGCGTTTACATTTTTATGAAGCGGGGAAAAAACCTTGGGGGGTGGGGGGGGGGGTGGCAACAACAACAACCCCCCCCCCCCTTCGGAGGATAAGGGTTAAGTAAATAAGCAATGTACAATACATAATTGCATAATTTTCCAGATCAATAGTACACACAGCGCTGTTCATTTGTCAACTTACAAACATTGCTCAAATACAATCTGTGCGTTCACATGATCGAGTTGAAGTTGAGAATCAAAAATTAATGCTATTATGTAGTGTCAATTCTATAAACACGTCACTGATTGACCCAATATCTGACCCTGTTAGCAAAAGCCTAATTTCGCATATCTAGTAAATAACTGAACTTAACATTTTCAGCAGATAACAAGTTCCTCTTGGCTAATACGTATGTTTTTGAAGCTGTAAACGAACATATTAAGGTGTGTTTTTTAGAGATGCAAAATCTCCATTGATTTCCTTAAAAATTTAGTATTTAGTAGATTTATTTGTACTGATAACGAATCTAAAATAAAAAGTATAGGTCACCGTGCTTGTTTTTGAGATACAAGCATTTGAAAAGGTACATATTTTTCCCAAGAAATCACCCATTTTACCACACAAAGTATAGAGAAAGGTTGTTTTGCGTACTTCAAAATACAAAAAAGAAATTAGGGTCACCGTGTTAGTTTTCAAGAAACATGACAAAAACGGTCATTTTTCAATAAAATTTGATTACTTTGATGGCCCATTTGCGTCTGCATAATTTCCCGCGTATATATTGCGCAGCGATGCGGCTCGTTATTAATTAAACGCGTTAGTAAAACTTGCGTTCAGTGTGCATTGGAATTTGCGCACGCAAAAAGGATGCAAACAATTGTTTCAATTTTTACTATTTATGAAAAAAATCGTTATCCCGCAGTCGTATCAACCCCTTAAGTGACATTTTGTGCCTAGTATTAAGCTAATTAATTGACTTGCATTTGAATGAATGTGCTGAATAATAAATGTTTACTATTTTTTACAAGATATGTAGGTTATCATAATAACACATAATCAAGACAGGTTACAGTATACCGTAATTACTGTTCTTATGGTTCTTCAACATATGGCTTTGACAACGAAAAACACTTGTATTGATACACAGTGTTATAAACTTTAATTAACACGATGTTTGTTTGCCTTCTCTCTTTCTTCACTATCAAAGACATGCAATGGTTAATATAAATTGAAAGTATTTTCTTCTCGGGGCAAAGCGTGTAGCCTAAAAGCAAATACATTAGGTCAAAATAACAAAGTAATTTTAAAGTATTCATTTCAATTAAAACAGGAAAGGTACTTGCTCGTCTTAATGAACGCAGGACTGGTTTTTATTTTATTGCAACTGCACATCAAAATTAGAGATTTTTTTCAGTCACATTAAAGCATAGTTTTCAGTTTAGATTAGGGAATTGAATAGTGTTCTTTTTTAAAACTCAATCAAATAGCTACCTCCTGCTTTATTTGCATAGGCTATCATCTATAATACTATTGTTTTAATGTGTTAAAGGGCTCATTTATAATTACCAAAATTTACTTCATGCTGATCAAAATTTTGTGAAAGCCCTTCAATACGTACACAGGCAATAATAGATTATTAAAAAATATGCATATTTTTTTGGACTAACTGAATTTTGTCAAATTCCTCTTTGGAAGTCTCTTTTAACGACTACCTGACCGTAGATAGGACAAGACTGCCCAACTTCAGCATTATAAGTAGAAGGTTTGTTAGTGTTAAATAATCAGGATGGACGATTTCTTTTTTTTTTTATATCTAACATGCAGGCAGTTTATTTTTTAGATGTATTTTATAGATGTATGTTAGTGTTAAATTATCAGAATGAACGATTTCTTGTTTTTTTCATCTAGCACGCAAGCAGTTTATTATTTAGATGTATTTTATAGATGTATGTTAGTGTTAAATTATCAGGATAAACGATTTCTTTTTTTTTCATCTAGCACGCAAGCAGTTAGATTTAGATGTATTTTGATTTAGATGTATTTTATAGATGTATTGCAACTTATTTTAACGTTATTATTTACTACTGTCATACTCACCGGTTAGGTATATTGCTAGGTGAACCATTACCCATGGTACGAAGTAAACATTGAAGCACAATAAACAAACAACACGTGCAATTACATTAGGGGTTTAGTGACTTTGTTCAAGGCCATAGATCCATATTAACATTGATCGCATGAGGCTAAAGATTCAGTCACACATCATATAGAGCCAAACGTACGCATAACGTACATAATCCCACATTGTTGTTCGTCATATGTTCGTTAGAAGTACGCTAAATAACATCATATTACATTAAAACACATTATCCAAAGTAGGCTGTATGAATATGAAAAGATTAAAATAATAAAAAAAAACATGAATGCAAACTTACATATCCATTTCTTCATCTTTTATCATCCATGCTCATTAAAATGACATTTCTGCAACATTATTCCCGTTAAATTGTTAGATGATGGGTTTATGTAAACCGTCTTATTTGTCTAGAATAATAGTATTCCGCGGTTTATAATTCGACTAGTATTATGGGTGACATCTGTCTTGTTTGAATTTTTTTTATTTAAAAATGCAAGAAAATACCTCAGCAACAAACCTACCATTTGCCACTGATGATAAAATTGCTTATGTGTGTCGAATGTGAGGTGTCAAAATATATATACGTAATTTCAAGTAAAAACTCACATTTTGCACTTGATACTGAAATATATTCAGCGGGTTTTAGTATATTTTGTATGCATTAATATTACACTTTTGACAGCGTATTCAATTTTAAACTTAGTCACTTTCAAATATCTCACAGTAAATGGTATCATTATAACCAAATATTTTTATTTAATCAAATGATGAAAATATGAAAGAGAAACAATGATGCTTCCATTTTGAAATTCTCTAAAATCTATAAGTTGGGTGCTTTAGTGAGTTAGGGCACTGTCCCTTTTACTGTTGAATCAATTTTTAACGGCAAAGGATATTACAATCTTTCTTATATATGATTGGTTATGAATAACCTATCTTGAAAATGTTATAAACTTAATTTCAGGAAATTAAGATCTGAATGGTATATTATCAAAGAAAACATATTAAAATTAAATATTTAAGCAATATTTAAAATAAACCTAATTTCAGGAAATTAAGATCTGAATGGTATATTATCAAAGAAAACATATTAAAATTAAATATTTAAGCAAACGCCATGAACATTGCTGACTAATGAACTAAAATGAGACATGATTTTTAATAAAACAACCAGCGGAATTCATTCTAATAATCAAGTAATAGGTGTATGTATGACTCAACTGAATTTGACATTGCAAAACCTATAACGTATTCTTCTAAAAACATTGAATGCATCTGGTAATTATGAAAAATGTATGGGTATTCAGTCTATGCTTCAATTCATGTCTATACGTTCAACCTGACCACCTGAAATAATAACACAAATTGAAAACAATGTAGAATACAAATGTGAAAGGCTTTGACCGGAAAGTATAGGCATTTTTGTCTCTCGGGTTTTTTTTTTGCGTATTGTATTTAGTTCAAGGAATGGAGAAATACGCATCGTACACTAGCACATTAATAACAAGCAGACAAATCACAAATAGGCCAGGATTTTATTTTATTAGAAACAAATCCTAAATGAACAGGGACTCGAACCCCGGACATCTTTTTTTCTAAAAAAATGAAACCCTGACCTGTTTGTGATTTGTCTGATTGTTATTAATGTGCTAGTTTACGATGCGTATTTCTCCATTCCTTTATCTGATTATGTATAAGAAATACGATAGCATCAGTTCTGGTCTCGTATGCTAGTTTGTATCGTTATTACTTTATATCCTTGTACCTATGTTCAGGTCGTTTATCCCCTAACTTTAGATGTATTTAGTTCATTTTCACAAACGTATATTTTAATAATTAGAAAATCTAGTATATATTAAATACCGATGCCTAAAATAGTTGGTTTTGGTAACCCTTATATTAAATTCATTACAACAACTACGATATGATAAGTGACATGTAAGGCATCAATATTTTGTAGGCAGAGATCAAATTACCTTCAGAGCAGTGAATTTCTGAAGTGTTATTTTAAAACTAGACTTTAGACTCACAATAGAAACAGTCAATGAATAATTTAAATGATATTATGTTGAATTTTAGGAAGCCACAC
>JXSR01S017135.1:0-10424 GCA_000969725.1 Ophiothrix spiculata
AGTGGAAACTATTTATCTTTTCATGATTGAAAAATAGTTAGGATTCACATTTTCCTGAGCATGTGGATTCCTCGTACCCTTAATCCAACTTTCAGACTTTCTGCTCAGAAGATGAGAGTCTGAAAACATACCCTTGTCACCTTGTAATTACAGTGTCTCCCCCCCCCCCTTATTTATTTTGCATAACTCTGCCAATGATTTTGGGCTCCCGGGTTTGTGCTCAATCTATCTAACTTATCAAAAATGTATCCTCTTCTCAGAAAAAAAAATTGTTGCGTTTTTATGTTGACATGCTGCATGGAATCTAATTATATTCTCTCTTTCTTTTTTTACAGTAATAAAAGACTCTGATCTAGCTTTAGGCTCTTGCCTAAATCCGAAGAGATTTATAAATATGTGAAGTAAATAAATCGAAGACTGGAACTTACTTTGCAACTGTGCGACGTTACTTTGCAAATAGTTAACATTGTCAGGAGATAAATAGCTTGTTTAAAAACCATGTCACAATCAGAAAAGAGGGCTGTTTATCTGCTTAAATCCTGGATTGAGGCTTCAGCAGTTTTAGGTGCTATTGGCATTCTACACTATGCTGTTAAAGTTGATAATGACAAGTATGAACTCGATGCAGAAGGTGGAGGGAAAAAATGGGGAAAGAGAATCACAATTAGGAAAAATCGATATAGAGAGGAGCGGATATCAGACGTAGTGACTTTAGCCGGAGCCACTTACAAGTCTGACAAGGAGATCGAGGACTTTAATAAAAATTGGAAAGACTCATACCGAGAGTATGATGCTCTGAACGATAACTGTCAGAAGTTTGCCTTGGATTTAATCCAGTTCCTGGTGGGTGCATCCTTCAAGATGGACATACCTTTGTCTTCAAAATGTGCATGGGCTGATAGCCCTGGCAGTCATTCAATCTCCAGAGATTGGTATCACCAGGCTAGAGCAACAACAGGGAAGGCTGGGGCTCAGTATAAGGTATTTGCTGCCGAGGCTGAAGGGCCCTCTGCTGCAGCAGAGGCCGTCCAAGGTTATGTTGGTGTTGAGGCCTCTCTTGGCAGAGCTGAGGGTCAAATAGGTCCTGTTGGTGCAAGGCTGGAGCCCAATATTAACACCGGAGCTGGGTTTTCAGGGGGTCAGGTTAAGGTCAAGTTAGTCGGATTGGGAGCAACTCTTGGTTTGAAAGGAATTGGGCTTCATACGCCCCTGGGAAGTTTAGGAATTGGAAAGTTTTAAAAACTAAATGCCGAATCAAAGAAACCGCAGCGCCATTATCCAGATTTTCCCGAACTTAATAAATAAATAAATATTGGGTATTATCATTTAGTTGCATATCATTATTATTTGGCTGAGGTTTCAATTATGAAACTTAAAAACTTTGTTTTTCATTAATCACCTCCCCCCCCCCCCCCCCCCCCCCCCCCCCCCCTCTTTTTTCAGGATACCTGCACCAAATTGTAAATTAAACTCTTTAAAGGTATAAGATCTTTTTTTATTTTACCAAAAGGTTAAGTTAGACATTTCAGTTGAAGTAGGAGCGCTCCAAAAGTAAAGTATTATTTCTTAGGAATTTTCAAATTCTCTCGAATCCTTGATATAGCCTGCCTCTAAACAGAGGTACCATAAAAATCCAATATATGGGACTTTTTACCAGTTTTCACATTTTTGCGCTCATGTTTTTTTTTTGGCTGCGAAATTGTAAACATTGTAAAAAAAAATATCATTAACGGAGCATGATCCGATTGCCTCAATATTTTTTTCAAACTATTTGAGATTTTGGTACCAAAATGTTGCTCATATGTTTCTCATTACTCATGTGAAATTTCACAGCTGAGCTATGTTTCGTTTTTGAGATATGTATGATAATGTGCCTAATTATGGTAACCATAATTAATTTTACGCAGTAACATATAGGCAGCTCTTAAATACAAAATTGTCCATAAAATCAAAACGGTTTGACCAATTCAGTTGAAATTTGAAACTTGGACCTCTTGAGTGGTTATCTTTCATATGTCATTGAAAACTAAATGTTGAGAAATCGGACCAAGCTCCTTTAATAACTGCTGATGTATGATTAATGCAACATAATGTATTTTATCACATATTCAGTGTATTCAGCAAATCAGATGTTTTGGTCTCGTAGTAATGATCTCACATTAAATATACTCTATAATCCTTGGAGTATGCAGCGAGCAATCAAACTCGGTTACGAGATCCATAGTACATCCCTTGTATTCTACAATATTGCAGACACTGGTTGTCTTGTATTGTGTAAGAGAATATTAATGATTGATTAGGATTGATCAAGATCACTAATGCAGTACTGCATACTAATATATTTCGTAAATAAATTGTTCATGATTTTGGTATTATTTTGATACCACATGAACATATATTGAACATAAGTTTATTTGAATATTCAGCAAGATTGGATATGTGGTTATGATTCGTAAAATACAAACTAATTCATTTCCCTGTATGCTCATATTGGTTTATGGATGGCTCATTGTCCGATAAAGTGTGCAACTTTGCCGTTTTGGAGTCGCTCATGTTCGTGTTACTTGTTTAACGTTGTTAAGCCTATTACAAATCATTTGAGTGGTCTAGTTGATACTTTAGAGTCACATTAGTAATATGTGTGAAGCTAAACATTTTAGCATGCCAGGAAAGTAGATAACAATTAATCTGAAAATTCAAAATCGTTACTTAATTTTCCCCATGTCGCCAGCCATACTTTTTATGTTTTAAGTGCCCCCGTTCCTAAAATATTCGGGCATATCAAACGCAATGCACGCTATTTAACAGCCCGTAATAGGTTTTGATAATGACATAAAAAGTTTAATTATATTAAGTATTTGATATGGCATAAGAGCTTTTTAAAGCATGTCACCAATATTGCAAACAGATACGAAGTAGATTTTAAAATCGATAACAAAGTGTGAAAATGAATTTGTTGATGGATGATTCCGCATTAGGTTTATCAAGTAAACTTCAGTGTTGAATAACATATATGTTATATAGAATTATATATTTACAGTAATGATTTACAAGGATATTAATATCAAAAAAAACCTATGTGACTGTCACGTCGCGACAGATACGAAACGCACATTTTGCTGCCTTCTCGCAAAACGCGGTACACTATGAGCGAAATACTACACCACAGTGTAGTATGTGTAGAGCTCCTAATTTAGTGTAAAGATCAAGTTTGTAACAAAACTAATTTTCTCAATAATGAATATTAAAAGAAAGATTCAAACAGATACGAAACGACAGATACGAAATTTAGGAATAGGGAATACAATGGTTAAAAAATCAAGTATTTTTAAAACATCTCCCATGCACTTTTTCTTCTTCAGAAACCATAAGAGTTTATGATTTTGTATGTTTTTCATGAGTTATTAGTAGTCGAAATTTCAACATTTCTCTAACCAAAGTTGCACGGAGAATGAGCCTTATGTGAGTTAATCAACTGCCTGTTTTTATACTTCAAGGTTTATAGAGTATAGTTTGAGCCTTTTCTTTGAGATTTGTTCTTATCAAACATGTTTCTCATGCAACCTTCTCGGTTCAACTTTATAGCAGAAACCTTGTCTGATAACCTGGTCACATAACCTTGTGGCGAGGTAATGATGTGTTCACGGCGTCAATTCAGCAGACGTTGATCGGACACCGGACGTCCAACCGGTGCCTGTGAGCCATAAAGATACCGGAAGCATGCCGCAAGAATCTAATTCCGAGTTAAAACCTTGCGCCTTGCATACGATGTCTTCAGTTATAACCATCGGCGTCCGACCAGGCATCGCAAGCATTCACCGGTGTCATACCGATGTCTTACCGGCGTTGTAGCTTCTTGCTGCTAATATGTGACTAGGGTGTGGCTCTTCAAAATGTCAGTTTTTTAAGCTCTAGTACGAGCCATAATAACAGACAATCCCCTTCTATTCTAAACAGGATGGGTTCATCCAATCTATAGACATCCTTCTGTTACATTATTCAAGGGTTAAACAATCTAAATGTTCTTCAAGGTTTAAAATCTTATTGAAGGTTACTCAATGCTAAAACTCTTAATTCAAGCAACCAAAACCCATGGACCAAAATTTGGGTATAATTTGTTTTGAGGTGCAATCCTCAGTAGTTCAGGAACTTTGGCTCTATTTTGGTTTATAATTAGTACCATGGTAGGTAAGTCAAAATAGCCCACTCAAATATATTGAATCATATTTAACTACTGAAGGATATTACAAAAATGAAATCACATTTGGTGTCCAAGTTACGTACGTCTGACACAATGATTTTGGCTGCAAATCAAATTCATCAGACTGAAATGTATTTTAAAAGGTTAAAAAATTTGGTTTGGTAGTAGTTTGAAGTTGTAACTTAGTTAGCATTTTAATAATGCACACAGGTTTTGAGAAATGAAAACATGTCACACTTTTGGACCCCTTATTTTGAGAATTAGCCTTATAAGTACAGGTTGATGTATTTTCTCATGTGATCCAACAGAAGTTGTGTGGGTCAATTTAAGAATGTTACTCATCTTCTTGGGTCAGTACCCTGACTATATAAAATTCATACAAATAAGGTTATAGTTGCTAAAGTTCTTGTTTCAGCAGTTTATTTGACAGATGCTACAGGAATTGCACTTTACATATCAAGGTGAAACACATATCTACATTTCCAGTAAGCTTCATTATTTAAAGGTGTAGGCTCCTATTTCAACACGTGTATAAATTACTCTTAACTAATTGATCTTCAAGTTGAAATGCATTTTGTGAGGTATAACCCTTGTTTTTCTTCTTGTATACTCTTCAGATGCCCATAATATAATAATAATAATATAACGGTGCTTATGAAGCGTTTAACACCGGAGTGTCTAAGTACTATACAAACATAAGAAAGTATGCAACTCTGTTATGTAAATTAAGAAATACACATATAAATTATTTTTATATTTCATGTCATATCTCCAAAACTATAAACAATTTGGAGGTGAATATTAAGATGAACAACACAGGAATTAAGCTTTCTTCTGTTAACTAAATGATGACTATACAAAATTGGCATATACTTGATCATCGATGGAATAATCAGATTCTTGTTATGCTTCTCAAATATCTCACTGGTATTAAGCACCAGAGTATCTTTGTTCCCAATTGATTTCACTCACGCTGTCCATAGCTATGCCACTAGTGAAGGTTTCTCAAACTCTTTGCATAATATTCCTCACTTTAAGACAAATTCTGATATGAGAACATTTCATGCTACAGCACCTCATCTATGGAATGATACTATTGAATCGGATACTTTAACTTTGATACTCTGTCCCTTTACCAGTTTAAAGATCTATGTTTTTACCCAATCAAATGATAAATAACTGTCTCTTCTATATTGTAAATATTATTATTTTGTACAATGATTTAATTCTTATTTTGTACATATCTCAAAATATTTTGCAAATATTATAATTAGGAAGTGCTTTGCCATTACAGGAGCTATATGATAAAGAAAGCTTAAACAACAATACATAAAAATCTACAATTGATAATTAACTATCCCTAATGACTGGGGTTAACTACAGAAAAAATGTCACTCGGATGGTACCTCAATATCAGTTTGTAGAAATAGCTTTGACATTCTTAAGTCACACTTGAAGTGTTTGTATTCTTTATGAAGTTGCGATGTATTTCATAAGAATTATGTAACAATATGTTGTATAATGCCAATGTCATTAAATGGGTCCCTTTAAAGGGTGCCAAAAAACCTTATAAGTCGGCCTTACATTTATTAAGGGATTACCTTATGCCATTAAGGTGTCTGGTCCACTCGTACCAGTACGCACTAGTTTCCGAGTTGGTAAGTGCATATACTCCGAGTAGTGTTTGAAGCTAAAAATTGGCATATTTTACTTTTCTAGAAAATTAGTTCAGTGACCCCCAATGTTTATTGTATTAATTGAAAAAACATACTTGTGCGCCACTTTTGGGAAAAAATTGACAAAAAATTTCAGGTAAATTTTTTGAATCAACTCTAAACTATGTCACTTTTGCCACATTTTCCATAGACCACTGTACTAATTTTCCCCCAAAACTTCCAAAAGTGCTATTTTTTAAACCAACTCGCATACAAAAGCGAGTTCCGTGACCCCCAATTTTTATTTTAAAAATCGGCTCTACATCGATAAAATATCATTCATGCCGATTTTTAAACTTTGGGCGGATCGGATCTATTATGGACCAGACACCGTAAGTGTAACACTGTAAGCCTAAATTCAAATCATTGCATCCAGGATCAGCTACTCAAGTTTTGTGCAGGTTTCTATAATAAATAGCTCTTTGTCCAATGGAATTTCAAGCACACTCATTTTTGGCATGGGAAATAACCTTTGTGCACCATGAGCCCCTGGAATTATGCGAAACATTAAAAAAAAAAATTAAAGGGTCTTTGGTAAATCTCAATTCCAAAATGCAATTCTTTTTTGTTGCACATCCATGTACAATCTTACCTCCCCACCCCCATGATTTACTATTGCAATATGCTACTTGTTACAAAAAGTCTTTGAAATTCTTTGGTATAATAAAATAAATATAACAGGTTGTACCATCAGTAGGGAAGTGAAACAAAACAAGCATGCTATTATTAGTTATTGGGTGAAGCGGAGGTGCGCTTCGCCTGGATATGACACTTCGTGCACGAGTATTTCCCATAACATACCGACGCTGAACCAAATAACAAATTTATCATACCACTAAGTCAATCTTAATCATCAAACTATTTATTTCTTTGCTTTTTCAACTTTTTTTAGCTTTATTTCACAAAAACGAACCACATTTGGTGAACGTTTTACTTTACATAGTACTGCGCATCCCTTCAAATTTAAAATGCAACGTACTGACGCACTCAGTG
The DNA here is from genome assembly GCA_000969725.1 of Ophiothrix spiculata. Classification (NCBI taxonomy): domain Eukaryota; kingdom Metazoa; phylum Echinodermata; class Ophiuroidea; order Amphilepidida; family Ophiotrichidae; genus Ophiothrix; species Ophiothrix spiculata. The sequence continues at coordinate 6,910 of JXSR01S017135.1, forward strand.
ACATGATATAAGTGCGTCTGACGCGCTCAGGGTAGGATAAGAAATATATCCCGGGCCAGCGGCTGTTCCAAATATGGTCATAAATTCTCTTAGTGGTATGATAAGGCCAAATAAAATAATAGTTTGTCTCAAAGCTGTTACGTGTTTGTAAAATCAGGTGATCTGAAAAAAAAAAGTTATGCGGTGGGTTTTTTTTTAAATTTTATTTCAAGATTTTCTTTCATTTAGATTTTTTTCTAGAATTTGTTTTGAATAATCATACCTTTCCTCATCAAAAACAAATTCATACACATGATTGGAATAAAATACTTCTTCATTTTATTTGTAACCATAAATATATGCTTGGTGTTTGTGAAATGTCAACATATATAATGGACCACAGAACTTGTAATTCTCTGTCGGGAATAAAAAATAAAACAATCACATTTCACATTAATTTCCAAGCCACCCGTGAGCTTTGAGACAAACTATTTTTTTATTTGGCTTAATCAAGGAAGTCTTATAGGGGAACAGGTTTTCTCCGCCATTTTGATTTCACCGCCGTGTAAATCCTATGGGACAGCAGCCATCTTGGATTTTCGCTCATGGAGGGTGAGTTATTGTACCTCCGTCATTTTATGGCTCCGCGTGCCATACTTCGAGGGTCTTCGCAACAGATTTGCGGGAAAATTGGCATACTTTGATCAGAGCAAGTCGCAATACACGCTACTTGAAACGCAGACACAGTTTGCGCGTGAAACAAAATGCACACGCTGTTTATGCGTCAAGTGAAGATTTACGCAATCTTCTTGGATATCGGGCCAAAATCTAAATATATCCTGAGGTACAATAACTCTGCTCCATGAGCGACACAAGATGGCGGAGAAAACTGGTTCCCCTATATAACTTCCTTGGGCCTAATACATCATCTCTGATCATATTGTTGTTCATTTCACAAAAGACTTGTAAATAAATACATTTGTAAAAATCATTGTAAATGTACCATATAACTTTTGGTCATCTAAAGCGTAGTAAAAATATGATATACGTACAACTCATTATAATTATGGTCCATTTTGTGCTGTCTTAAAATCAATTATACAGATGAAAATAGTAGCCTGTTCTTCGATCTGCATAAACAACTCTAACATACACAAAGAATATGCATATGTGCGTGTGTGTGATTTCAGCTGAAAAACCCATAAAGTCTACATGTTATTTCAATACTTGAAATCATTAAGTATGCAGCAAGTAGCTGATTATCGCACATAAACCAATATGACCATACAGTGAGTAAATAGTTCATAGTTTTTGAATCATACCAACAAACCAAATCTTGTTGAATATTCAAGTATAGTAATGTTCAATGTTTGTTCATGTGCTACAAAATTAGCCCAAAATAATACCAAAATCATGAACGTTTCATGTGCATACTTCAAGATTTACAGAATATACGTAATGCTAACTGATGGACACAACTGAAATATATTATTTGTAAGTATCACCATATAGTGGGTTTTCCAGTAGTGTACCATGTCGAAATCTATGACATGATATTATACAAATATAACTGCTTATGCGTGTGATAGTAAAAATATACCATCCTGAATTGAAAGATTGATCATTCCATTTCACAAGCTGATAGGCGAGTGAAATGGAATAATCTTTCAATGAGGGTTGGTATATTGTTACCATCATACGAAGCAGTTAATATTTGTTTTATTCAATGCATCTATAGATTCTAGTCATTCGATAACACATTTAAACTATTTACCCATTACCCATGTACAATGTAGCAGAATGCAATATGTCCCTACTGTACACTGTAGTTTTGATATATACTATCAAATGGATGAAAGTGATAGTAAAGTCTATCAAACGGATGATAATGTTTGTAAAAATGACAAATGGTCATATGTTATGATCTTACCAATCAAATGACTACAATCTATGGATGAGTTATATAAAGCCTTCTATGCATATTTTGATAGCTCCGCAACATTGTGTGAATTACTGAAAAACTAAGTAATAGAAATAATTGCAGGATTCACCATGAAATAATGTTTCCCAGATCACGCCACAAATTTTGTTCAGTGATGACTTCAGCACAAACTATACATATAATTTTTGGAAATTTCTTTAAATGTTCCTGCGTTTTAAATAAAAAATAACTATTTTACATACGGTACATAATTTTAACTGTCTACTATGTACATGATTAGAGAATACAAAACACAAGTACTAGTTTACAATACAGAAGTATATTTTACACAAGTGTGGGCCGCTGCGGCAAAAGTACACAGTTGTTGTCTCCTACATGTAGCTCATTGTAGCATATCTGATGTAAAGACTCCCAAACAAGTATCACCTCACCTCCAAAAAATGGCTCGTGAAGAAATATGGAACTCGCAAAAATAATTTCAAGATCCTGTGTATAAGCACTGAAATTTCAGCTTTCATTTGATGCCCTATTTATGTCAGCTGACTGTAAAACATTGAAATTATGAACTTCTAGAACCTTCAACCTCGCTTTGAAAAAGTTGCTCATTTCATTTTTCGCACTGTACAAACCACAAAATGACTATGGATTGATATATGAGGTAAGCAAGTTTGATCACTGACGCGCATGGCTTTTTAAAAGCATGGCCTTGAAGCTTCATCCATCAACTTGCAAGTGCAGCGCAATGGAGGAAGTGGGGTGGTAAGGGGGAATTCCCCCCCCCCCTCCCAGTCATAATCATTACCCCCCTCCCCCCATTGAGCAAAAATGGTCGAACGGAAGGAAAATTATGAAATTATAGAATGTTTGCAAATCTGCTAATTTTAGTTAAAAATTGCTAAAAAGTCTTGAAATTTGTGAAACAAATGCCAATTTAGACTAAAAGTGATGATATCTTGAAATTCACGTAAAGCGCATGAACATTTTGACATTTCCCATACCGGTACAAATGATAAAAACAAGGGGATATTGTGTCAGTGACTGAAACTGTGGGCAATTGGGGGAGCTTATGACTTGGGCATTTGCCTCAAATGCCACCCTGGCACCGCTCCTGCAAGTTTGTGGGCGATGCTTAGAGACTCATGAGGCATGCTTTTGAAAAACTGCACACTTCAGTGACCAAACTCACTTACCTCTTGATCCTTAATTGCGTTACCAGTTTGTACAGTGCAAAAAATGAAATTAGCAACTTTTTCGAATTAACCTTGAGGGTTGTAAAAGTTTTATAACTTTGATGTTTCTTAGTCAATTTTAAGGCGATACTTTTTTGGAGTCTTTATTATTAGTTGAATACATCTGATATTCTACAATGAGCAATATTTACAAGCCACAACTGCATCCTTTTGCCGTAGTGGCCCACAAATGACAAATTTCACATACCAAAGCCATTGCAAATATCTACAGGTCAGGACGTGACCTATCCCATTGCTTTCACTTTCTGTAAAAAAAAAACTGACATCAAGACTATAACAGCGTATTTACAAACAAAGTTCTTGTAAAGATCATAACCTATGACCGGCCCAAAATGACATCATAT
>JXSR01S017136.1:30562-42690 GCA_000969725.1 Ophiothrix spiculata
CATTTTTTTCGATTTTTTATAATTTACTTATTTTACTTAATTTACTTTATTTTACCGGTAATTTACCGAAATTTACCGGTAATTTACCGCGGTTTTTAATTTACCGGTAAATTAACAACATTGGTGAGTATCCCATCATGCATTGCTTCCTATGGGAAATTTTGTACAGGAAGTCACGTGAGTAGTGGTGAAACATACCCAAATGGATCATTACATCAATTAACTTTGATTTTTGGATATTTCATCACTAACTACTCACATAATTTCCAATACAAACATTCCCATAGGAAGCAATGCATGATGGGATACACACCATCTCTTCTCTTCCACTGTAAACTGGTGGTCAAAAATGGTTTTCACAAAACATTTAACCAGCCATTTCTCGAGAACCGTTGATCATTTGCGTTATTTTTTTCGGATTTTATATATATATAAATCTAAGAACTCAACAGGAATTGCACTCATCACATTTGAAAATATGGCGTGCTAAACATACTGCATACTTTTTAAGATTCAAAAACAGAGTTTAAATACATAACTGCACATTGTTGGAAAACTTATAACCTGAAAATGTTCTTTACGGGTGCACGGTGAAAACAGATAGGTACATATCGAAAAGTGCGTATGGTATGGTGTATTTGTATATGGCCCAGGAAATTGGTCTTTTTATGGTTATGGAAGATCGAATATCAGAGGAAACATGGATTATTGAATATATATGGCACCTATAAAAAGCAATGAATTTTTAAGAGTCTTGATCGTTTGATATAGTAATTAGGTTTTTGCCCATATTTAAGTGTGCGCAAACACTTTTGACCGCCAGTGTATAATGGCAATTTTATAGCACAGAGCAGAGCAGAGGATACAATATTATACAATAAAGTATACATTTTGAAAATAAAGTAATTGGTTTTTCTTCCAGTGCATGAACTCTAAACTATTTTAATACCAATCGTAGAAGTTCCTCATAACCCAAACTCCCAAACAGTTAAGAACTATCTAAGTCTGAGTACGTCACATAAAAATTTCTTGTTTTCCCTGGGATTCGAACCCCGACCTCTCACATCCCGATCCAGTTTGTGTCCATCTATGACAAGCTACAATGTACCAAGTATGGCCTGCCATGGCAGCTATTTCATGCCCATATATATCCCCCATCTGTGACGTATTTGGACTAAGACAAATGTCTTGATTTTTGCCTGTTGGAATTTATTGGGCTATATGACGTGTTATAGAGTTATGTTAGCATGTCTACTATGCATGTTTAATTCATGTCTGACGTATTTGGACTTTAGCAAATTTCTTGATTTATGCATGTACTTTGACATGTTAGGGTTAATTTTGTACTTCACATACATTACACCAATTCAAAGCAGAAAGAATGATTTTTTCCATTTCAATATGCTCTTTTTAAATAAAAATAAATAAATAATATATTGATACATCCAACGCTGTACGGTGAAAATTTTGATTAACTAGCCAATGGCTCCTGAGTTTAACATTTTAGGGGCCATGAAATGGCTCCAATGATAAAACATTTAGGAGCCTAAAGTACTAGTATTCGTTATTTTTACAATAGCAGTGTTAATAAAGAACAAATTTAATGATAAAAGTTAGAGTTCCAAGTGTGCTGCAAAATATTTTTATTTATTTTCACATACTACTTTCACTTCATGTACCTCTGACCTTTGGTTTACAATTTTTTTTCAGGTTGTAGCAATCAGTATATATATTAAAAAAAAGTTCAATTGAATATGCCACTTCAAGAAAACCCCAACTTTTTTAGTTTTAAAAAGTTCATTAATGTCCGCTTGGTCGCCATATTGTAACTAACTGTAAGGCCTGAAGTTTTGAAAACTTTCAGCCAACGTTCCATTTGCCTATCTTTTCTGTACAGTCACGGTGCATGTGCGACACACACACAATCATGAATATAGAATAGTAATGACGTCATTATAAATTTCCAGTTGATGTCGTCATGACACGTCAGCGCTTGTGTGTCGGGTATATAAAACAGGTTTGTTTACGTTTGTTCAAGCAGCGATTGACAGCTAGCTGATTCCGCGATAATTTGAGCAAGAAACCTGAATTTAATGATATTTTACGGTCGATTTTTCCGTAATTCTGTAAGTTTGCGACCGTAAAATAAATTTATTTACTACCACCAGCCGTGTCTACAAACATTTTTGCTGGAAAAGGCTGGCGAGTGTAAGCTTAAAATGGTGATCGCCAATTGCTCGTGGCATTCAATTTTTGTTCGCATCTTGAAAAAAACACTCGCAAATGCGAGTGAAATGGTCGCACCGTACAGCGTTGGATACATCAACCCGATGTTTGCTTGAATTAAAAACCGTTACAGTAAAAATTAAGAAAATATGCTTTTCAGCAAAGTTTAAAACTGGTTTATTGTGCATCTTTAATCGCATGTATCTGTGGTCATTAAGTGGTTTAAAACAATCTGATCAGAGGAAGATGGTCAAGCCATTGTCACTGCCAATATCTACGAGACACCGGCAATATCAGCTTGCCCGTCCATATGAATATTAACGAACCCGTAAACTCATATATTTGGTCATAATCAACAACATGTGATATGGAAATTCCAGGAAATGCCCTCGACAAATAATTTTATAAGAAATATGTTATATATGTGGGGTTCATGTTTGAAACCCAACGGATTTAGAAAATTATAATCATGTTTAGTTTTGTGAAATTACTGTATAATTTGATCAAAGTAAAAAAGAAGTTTTTGTATTTTCAACTGTTCGTGACCCAATGCAATACACATAAAATGTATCCCTAAATTTGCATTAAGAAATTAATATTCCTCACCCTAAATCTAGTAAATTGTGTCCTATGCCGCCTTGATCTGATGTTATCTTCAGTAGATTTTTGAGCCTAAAGGTGGTTTTAGAGTAGCTGTTGCATTGAAGCTTGTACATGTAGCTGCGGCAGATGACTAAGCATTTGCAATTTTGAGTTGTCGTATGAATGTAGCACAACACATTTGCATATTGCCGCTAGAAAAGTTGAATTTATTCCAACTCAAAATTATGTGTCTCTGTGACAATCACGAAGGTAACCGATATACTTTTCAGTTACGGTTCTTCACACCGTAAGTGTCGGACATCCCGGGGGGGGGGGGGGGGGCACTCAAATATGAAAATGACGTTCCTTCTCCTACCGGCTTTCGAAACGTAGGGGCAATAGGTGAGAAATACTTTGAAAATAGGGGGTCATTCGGTGTAGAGGGTAAAAAAAGTGGGGCATTCCGAGCGATTTGTTGGGAAGAGTGAAAAACAGGGTCATTTGGTGTCAATTTTTAAATAAAATAAGCCTAATTTTGACATTTACGAAATCGCTCATCATCAAAATGTTCGAACAATCGACAAAATGAGCAAAAAATGGGGGTCATTCGGTGTAGGTTCTCGAAAAATCAGGGCAATGGATGAGAATCACCATAAAAAAGAGGATTATAAGGTTGACTTTCAAAATAATGGGGGGTCATTGGGTGACAGCTCAGTGAAAAGGGGGGTCATTGGGTGAGAGCGAAGCAAAAAAAGGGGGTCTATCGACAGGAGCATGACGTGTGCCAATATACGTGTGCCCCCCCCCCCCCCGGCGGACATCTAGTGCGACGCTGACCGGTAGATAGGTAGATGCACACACGATTCCTGTATATTGAAACAATTAAATGTAAAATCAAAATAATGCAAAGTTAGTAAATACAAACTTTAATATTAATCCAATTTTTAATGTCAATATATTCTTTTCCTGAGGAGGTTAGTGTAATCGTGTTTGCATTACCCATGCACATTCCTGCACAGAAGGCACCATGTAATTGTCTAATGTAAAGACAATCCCCCATGTCAAATGAAGATAGTATGTGTATCCCATCATGCATTGCTTCCTTTATGGGACATTTTGCACAGGACGTCATGTGAGTAGTTAGTGATGAAACATACCCAAAATGCAAGATTATAACAATTAACTTTGATTTATGGGCATTTTATCACTAACTACGCACATGAGTTCCCATTTATAGAATCTCACATGAAGCATTGCATGATGGGATACACACATTATCTTCTCTTATGTCTATATACTTTACTTGGACATGTTTGCACAGATCTCTTGTTTCCAAGTAGGCCAGATACTTGACTGTCAGATGTCCCTGGCTGGGGGGGGGGGGGGTATTCTTTCTGACAAATGGTATACAGGGGTGCTCAAAGGTTTTGGGGGCATTTTCATAATTTTTGGTATATTGATGGGTGGGTTTTCATAACAGATCCTTCATCATGCTTTGGCTGCGGAGCAGGCGACTACAAGATTTCCCCAAGGACACCGATCTTGGGCAATTGTGGCAATTTGGTCAGCTGACATCTCATGATCGTCATACCCCAACAGATGATTGATATAAGATAAATAAGAGGTACCAGGATGCGCAGGGCTCCTCTTGCCAAATGGTGGAATGTAGAGGGCATAACGTCTGATAGGCTCTTCCTCTGGAAGACGAAGGATGTGCCCCTGGAACTGGAAACTCAGTTGTTATAGACCCAATGCACCCAATTTGCAAAGTCAAAGTTGGGTGCATTTTGGACACTAATTTGCCAAAAAAGCACCCTTTTTCTAGAAAAATGGTATTGAGATGGGTCACAAAATCACGCTTTTTGAGGTATAGAGTTGGTTATAATTCGGAGTCTACTTTGAACATCCCTGTACAAATAGTTTTAAGAACCCCCCTGGGCCAGATGTAGAAGTGAAACACTTGGGATGGTCAAGTATAGCAAAGAGTAGCATTTGCTGCTTATATGTGTGACCTGTCCATGATAGATATGCACAATAATGCAATCAGCTTGAAAACATTGTACAATATTTTACAACTGACAAACATATTTTATCGAAAAACTAGTGTTTTTCAATTGAAAAACATAGTTATGTTTTATGTTTTTCAATTGAAAAACATAGTTTATCGCAAAAACCTGTGCTTTTTAGTCTAAAACAATGAGTGAAAAACATTGTTTATCGGCGGTAAACACTGTTTATCAACCTCGCATCAAACAGTGCGATGATGAGTTCTCGGTGAAGCCAGGTTAGTCAGTGTTAAACCTGATTGTCAAACTGATGACAAAATGCAAGTGACAGGATGTAGGGATGACATATCATATGACTATGAGAACTCTATTCCTGAGGGAACTGTACTATATTGTAAGATGACATTACTGCAATTTTAAGAGAAGACATCATTTGTATCCCATCATGCATTGCTTCTTATGGGATTGTTTGTACAGGAAATTATGTGAGTAGTTAGTGATGAAATGCCCATAAATCAAAGTAAACTATTGTAATATTGCATTCTGGACATGTTTCATCACTAGCTACTCAATGATTTCCTGTTCAAAATGTTCCATAGAAAGCTATGCATGATGGGATACCCACGATATCTTCTCATATATTGTAAGATGAGACCATAGACATATATATAGAAAACCTAGATAGAGACAACTGCAATTAGTGTTGCTCAGCACATGTCACAAGCAGGTTTTTGGATCATATTTTGATCCTTACTTCGGGTTTTGCTTGGGGTGTTAGAGCTTGTATCCAGATCATAGATTTACAGGGGAGACACCGGAATTTGTATACCAGTCCATGTTTTGGCATCGTCAGCCAAGGTGCTCAAATTTAGGGTATTCGGGTCACTTGGTCCGCGCCAAATTCAACCTTGAGTGCTGAGATTTGGTTGCATGTGGTGATACGCAGATCTGCACGCAAGGCTAGTGTGTGCGTTTTCAATATTCACGCACTTATGACAATATGCCATGCATCATAGGCAAAAACCAGAATACCCCCAATTTTGTCTCCATGCCAGAATAAAAATGGCGGCAAGTCTTGTTATCTCCCCTGTAAATCTATGATCCAGATAGATCAATGGAGAAGATTATTATAACTCTTTTTAATTGATAAGGATTTGTCTCAAGGATAGTGCAGAGACTTGTATACAGATGTGGTTATTGTCACATTGTTGTAATCATTATCATCACCATCATCATCATTGGTTGGCTCTGGAGCAGGTGATTTGTCGTCATCATTGTAATCATCGTCGTCTTTATCTCCATTGTCGTCGTCGTCATAATCATTGTCATCATTGGTTGGTTCAAGTTTTTCTAGCTACAACCATTTTGAGCCATTTCAGATGGTTTTACTGGGCTCAGTACTCTGTATCAGCCAAAAGGGTCTTTTCACATTTAGGGTATGAAAATGGTCAGAATCCTTGTGTAGGGTGCCTTTTTGCTGGTTGGGGACAACAAACCAAGTATCCCTGTATTTTTGAAATTTATTCAGCATCAGGATTTGCAAAATAGCCTTCCCTTCTTTATCATGTAAAATATTACAAAAACTCATCTTGTTTCCAAGTGCGTTTTAATTATCAATGACATATCATTTCTGAGCTGATTTTAAAATGAATCAATTTTATTTCTACTCGGAGAAACCAAATACAGTTGTCAAATGGCACTCGGAATGAGATTTATCCGAAATGATATCTGATACTAGGTAACAAATTGAAGTTTAACTCGTACACCTCTGAATAGCACATATTTCACAAGAGAATTATGACAATCTTTAGTAGTAACACTTTTGCCTCATATACAAAGAGAAAGGCGCTATATCCTGAAATAGCACAAATAGCACTCTTCTTTATCCCTTACGCGATCGCGCTATTTGTCAATTACTTTGTGTACCTAATCACACTAATAGCACTGCTATCGCAAATGTGTTGCTTTTTCCGCTTTTTCATAGGATAATTTACGTGAAAAGTATAAGTCCAAAGAAAACGGTCCTAACAGAGAAGGTGTTTAGCGCGATTTATGAATTTTAGACACTTGGTATAGGCCTATATTTGATTGCTATTTGTGCGATTTGTGCGTTTTGCGCGTTCTAAAAGTACAAATCTATTTAGGTGGGTGCTATTACTGCTATTTATGGGCTTTTTGCGTTTGGTGACGACTTTGTGTTATATTTGATTGCTATTTGTGTGATTTGCGCGTTTCATGCTTCCAGGGTTATTAAGTTAATTGCTATTTGTGCGTTTTGTGCGTTCTAAAAGTACAAATCTATTTAGGTGGGGCTATTACTGCTATTTATGCGCTTTTTGCGTTTTGTGACTACGTTGTGTTATTTGATTTCTAAGTTGTGCGATTTGTGCGATCATGCTTCCAGGGTTACTAAATTGATTGCTATTTGTGCGATTTTTGCGTTTTATGCGTTCTAAAACTATAAATTTATTTAGGTGGGTGCTAATACTGTTATTTATGCGGTTTTTGGACTATGTTGCCCTGCGGGGCTCTTAATAAATTGGACCTAATAAACCATCAATCACCTGAAATTATGCTAATGCATGAAGGGGTACGCTTTGGACTAGGCACCTAAAATCGGTGCCTGATTTCGAGCCGCAGCGATCTTGACGCTACCGCACCAGCGATTTTTCGTTATCGGGGCTTTGGACTCACAAGACAGGAATAGCAATCAACTAAATCATCTTGTGCTGAAAATATACAAAAAATGCACAAAATGCACAAATAGCAATCAACTCTGTGACGGTGTACTTACAAAACGCATGAATCGCACAAATCGCATAAATAGCAATTAAATTTAAAACGCGTGCCCATGGTGTCTAAAAATTGCAAATCGCACAAATGGCAGAAATAGCTCATAGTATATTATTGCTTTTTCTGCGTTCGCAACCCAGTCCACACCGTTTGCTTTTTGTGCTCTTTCTTAAATTCACATGTTTGGTTACAATACTGCTTTTTATGCGATTACTTAAGAATCGCAAAACTGACATGTGTTTGTTGCTATTTGTGCGTTTTCATGATATAGCGCCTTCATGTATACAAAGGTGCTAAAAGGGTTTACTGTAAAACCATCTCATAATTGTTATTGAAGAGTGGGGATGGGGGGGGGGGGGATGATCAGGTCATAACGGGAACCCCATGTGCTATAATAACCACCCCATGCGGCAGAGTTCTTAGCCTTCATTATGACATTTAATCAGTTGCGCCCCCCCCCATGCGGCATAGTTCTTTAATGCCATCATTAATATGACAATTTGTCTTATTGCTATTCATTTGAACATCACAAATGTGGCAATTTAGTACCTGACCTTTAAAAGATACAAGAATGTCTTGTGAGTGAGGTATAAAACATTGATGTGATATGTGGCCATGCTGGAAGAAAAAACAGTTTCCTGATTAAAAAAAGAAATTGTTTAATCCTTTACCTCCGATAAAAAATTTGAGGACAGGAAGGGTAAAACAATTTATCATCAAGAAGTAAAAGATGAACTATTCCATGTTCCATGATTTAAATAAAATGAATTATCGAACAAAATCTCTGAATTGCACAATAATGAAACTTTTGGAGCAAAATATTCTAATATAACACATAAAATTTTGGACTTACAAGCAGCGCACACATAAAACTGTGTGCAAATAGTGCATGCAATGCAAGCATTTTCATGCATGCATAAAATGTTCAACTTGCGAACAGCGCATGCATAAAATTATCAACTTGCGAACTATGCACGCATAAACTGTGCAGATAATGCATGCACTGCACGCAATAGCAACTCTGCATACGCTTGCATGCATGAAAGCGTTTGCATTATAAATACTACCGAGGACGTTCGAATGACAACACACCAACAAAGTGAGGACTTCTTGGATACCGAGGACCTTAACACGGGTCCTCGGAAAACATGCTCTTAAAACGCCTAAAATGTCATGTTTTACCATCTTGGGGGGTCCGCACTTCGAGGACCTTAAACGACTTTATGTATAGTGATATATATGAGGACACACGAGTCCTCGGAAGTATTTGTAATGCACGTAGGGGTGTGTGTGCGAGTGTGTGCTACACGCTGCTGCACGCTTAAATAAGTGTGCGGCATGCATCTGCACACACCTTTTTTGTCTGCATTTTCATAAGGGATTAAAAAATTAAGCTACAATCCAAAGAAACCTCATCAGCAAGACTTTTCCTGCAACCTGTCGATAGACTATCCTCTGGATATCGAGCACTTGAAAAAAGCATCAAAACAAGACTTTCTGAAAATTACCAAAGCTAATTTAACACTTCCTGACAATTGCTGACAGTAAAGTGCCTCCTTAACACAATAGTCAGAATGTAAAATTCAAATTATACTATACAAATCAAATACTTTTGATCTCAAATGGTTTTGAGTAAAAACAGCCTAAAATAAAGGAATGTGACTATCAAAAAACATTTTTTATTTGTATCTTGTAGAGAACTTGTTTTGCCACAGAAAAATAGATAACAAGTACATGCTTGCTTTCCTATGTACTAATCTTGTGGAATTAAATTCAGGATCCCAAATTTAATTTAACAAATGGTCATAACAGAAAAAGTAAGCATATCGAAGCCAAATTATTTGGAGATATCTACCAAAAACAAATCCAATAAGCTAAAAAATTGGTAAGTGATGGGTGACAGGGGGGCGCTTCAATCTAATTATAATCCCCATAAGGCGACAAGGAAAAGAACTGTTTTACGTGCTGGCGGACCTTTCAATTAGGGTCGGTTTGGCAATTTTTTTGGGAATGTTTTTCCAAAATGATAACCCCAAAAATCGGACAAAATTGGGAGATGAAATAAAAAAAATTTGCAAAGGAATTTCCCTTAAAATTAAATTTTAGCCAAAAAAAGGCTGATTTTACAAGATTTTAGCAAAACTAAAAAAAAAAAATTCTTCCAAATGCAAATTTAGGGTCAGTCGGGCCTGTAAAACAGTTTTTTTTTGCCCTAAGGCCTTTGTTGCCCTGCTGTATCAAACTTACTTGGAAAACGTTTTTATCAACAAAATATTGGTGGTCTTAAGGTGGATCGAAAGGATGTTTCTGGAAATTAGAAAACTTCTTTATAGAGGCACTTGATTACATTGAACAAGTAAAGCTTAAAACACTGAGCAAAATGATTTTTGTTTGAAGCAAATCGAACATACGGTTGCCAAGATATGCTTGATTTTAATTTCTTTGTTTTCTATCATTTTTGCCAATATATTGATAAAGTTAAATCAGCAACTTTGGCTAAATGTGCTCATTAATATTCATATTTGCCAATATTTTACCAATATCTTATAATTAATAAACCTTCATACTATTTTTATTTTACATCATTTTAACTTGAAACTTTGCCAATGTGTTTCTATGGCCTAAAACATTAACATATGATTTACCCGCCCATCTAATTTGCATAATTAATGAGCATTATACAAAAAGTTTTAGGTCATAGAAACAATTGGCAAAGTTTCAAGTTAAAATTATTAAAGGTAAAAGTATTATGAAGGTTTATTCATAAAATATTGGAAAAATATTGGCAAAAATTAATATTAATGAGCACATTTTGCCAGTTTTCCTCATTAACTTCATCAATCTATTGGCAAAAACAATAGAATACAAAGAAACTTTAAACAGCAATATCTCAAAAACCGTTTGTCCAATTGGCTCAAATTTTGGAATTAAGATTTTTTTGCTTAGCTCTCTGCAACAGGCCTATTTTTTTTTTATCTCAGTCAGAACGTTTTGCCTTTAATACCACCTTTAAGTATTTTAAGAAATGTCAGATATTCTTCAACAAGAGTAACAAGACAATTTTCTCAGTGGCCTCATGACAAGTCAAGACATGGTTGTCAGTAAGCATAATCTGTGAAATATGTGTCTTATTTATAGACTGATTTCTTGCTTTGCATTCCGAACATTTTGAGGCAATTGAATGTGATTATTTATTGATAATATATAGTCTCGTGACATTTTCAGTTTTAAGTAGCATGCACACTTACAAAATAGACTGTTCTTATATTCATCTAGTTTTCTTGTGTCCAGCATCTGAGGTATAATGCCAATATTCTTAATTCTATCAAATTTGTTGGGTTATATATTTCTTTGCTTTTGATGGGTCTGTTTTTCAATTTTTTTCTAAATTTTGCGTACATTTTCGCAGAAAATTTCAATTTTTGTATAAATGTGACTCAAAATTTGGGCATTTGGTAAAAGGGATTGGTCCCTTTTTCTTGGATATTGTTATATACATGGGTGGTACTTCAAATTTCCCAGCAGCACAATCCTACCAAAACCAAACTTGAGTACCCCCCCCCCAAAAAAAAAAATAGCGTAAATTTTCCCTTTTCCTTGGAAACTGATATGGGTAGTACTTATAATTTCCCAGTGGCACACTCCTCCCCAAACCAAACTTGATTACCCCCCTACCTATACTCTACTTCTCTTTCAGTTGTGTCTAACTTCCTTGGTCAAAAGTAGGCATCAAAACTTGACGTGGAGCTAAATTCTATTTTGGCCTTGTTTTGTGATTGTCCCAACTGTGTAGTATTTCTAGTATGAGGCTTTTGCTGCTTATTCAACATCCGACAAGTTGATTATCTCCAGCATCAGCGCGGCTGTATGTTGAGCTCTAGTAATTCTTAGCTTTCATCAATCGGATTGACTGGAAATTACACCTATTATAGAGTCGTTAGTCACATATAAGCTTCAAATACATACTGTGTGGTATGATATGTCTCGGGGAGGGGGCAGGGGCTGTCGGATTCGGTAGTATACAAGGTGATTCAAAATTCTTTGTACCCTGATGTAGTTGACTTTCAGGATTTGTTGTTCACAATGAAGATACTAAATTTTGAAAATAATGTTTATGTGCAGGATAGGAATGTTGCATTCAGAAATTACATGCTCTTAAGCTGCAATCAGATAGAGCTATACTATTCAGGTATACGGTGCACAATTTTACATGGGCACGTGTATTCATTCAATCGAACACGTGAATTTGATGCTACCAGGTCACATAAAAGGGCACTATTTGCAAAAACCATATACCGTACCATTGAAGGGTGGTTCTTCGCTAAGTGTCTATTTTTGGCTTTTAAAAAGATGAGAAAAAAAGTTTTTCAAATCACAATTTTTTTTCTTGGAATGTGTTCACAATAGTGCACAAATACTAGAATGAGCGCGATCTTTAGAGCCTTCAAATAATTTTATGCGACATCTAATTTTCAGTGTTGTAGCATAGGGAAAACCATTAAAAGTCATTTCCGTAACACT
>JXSR01S017136.1:98766-111660 GCA_000969725.1 Ophiothrix spiculata
ATCCTCCACCAGGCTCATCTCTCCTGTAATTCTTCAAGTTTTGTATATAGTGCACCCTCAGTTCATCGTCGTTGTCGTCGTCATTTTGTTATTTGATCGTCTTTTCCTGATTTGTTTGGATACACTGCACCACTGCACTGGCCATGACGTCACTCCGCATCATGTACATAGTACAATCCTAGTTTAGCAACAACAGTGCTTCTTAGGATCACCGCATCAAGTATCAAGGAGTCTATTCGTACAGGGGACCCACAGCTTTACGGCTGTCCGACCACAGAGCAAGTAGAGTAAAGTTTCTTGCCCAAGGAAACAAGGAGACGAAAACTACCGAAAACCGCCTGGCCCGGGGCTCGAACCCATAATCTCTGTATTACGAGACCCATGGCATGCTCTAACCGCTCGGCCACGCTCCCCTCTAATCCACTTACGGTCGAGGACCGTCACCCCTATCAAAATCGAGGTTTTTAGCTAGTAAGAATCATTGACTGGTACAATTAATTTTTACAATATACAAAACCAATCTTTTAAAATGTGCTTGAATTTTTGAGAAAATGTGATGTGTCATTTTCTAAAATTTTTACTGTTGGGGGCCCGATACAGCTATGTGCAGTACAAGTGGAAATTCGGACAGTCAGTAACACGAAACAAATAACCTGTAAAACCAGTTAACTCGAAGGAACTTAAACCCTGACTTTTCCCTAGATTGGTTTTATCATGTATTTTTCATGTTCAACACAAAAGAAATAATTTGCTCAAGAAACACAAACAGCTTGAGGCAAACGGTAATTTGTGCATAAAATTATAAATACGTTTATACCGGTACTAATTGTACTTGAAAAAAACAAAACCAGAGAGTACTTTTTCCATATATTCATGAAAGAAAGGAACCTTTTGAATTAAATTTATGAAAATCGCACACAGGTTCGGATCAGAGAAATCAGGTTTGTTTACATCGGTTACCATTTGTAAACATCTTCAAACATCATTTTTGTGTGACTAACAACTTCGGGGAGTGGTTATAAAAGGTAAATTTAGTATAAATATCCTTTGTCATGTTTATGGAGTACAGTTCGTATAGTACAGTTGCAGTTCGTATAGATCTGATAAATATGATCATTTTTGGGGATATTGGGTATGTACACTATAAATGCGATAGGTTTGATTGCAGAGCTTGTTTCTGGCAGTGGTTCTGGCAGTGGTACCAATACCACTGCCAGAAATTTCGGGTAAGAAATAACTAATCCGGCGGTATCACTACATTTTTTAAATAAATTGATCCAATGACCCATGTATTACCACATGGTACATTTGACTGTTAAGTAGTTTCCAAGCTTTTTCACAAGCAAAAAATGTACGTAACAATAATAGATTACTTTTTCAGATTTTCATGATAGTGTTTGGTTGGTTGTTGTTGCTGTTCTTTTTTTAAAGTTTGTTTTTGATGACTTAACGTTTACAAATATTATTGATAAGCTTCAAAGTCATTCCCATTTTTCCCTGCCAGGCATCTGAAAAAAGCTCTGGGATTTCCTGTTTTAAGTGAACTCTGTGTATGATCCCCAGCACTAAATTTAGTATTCTCAAATGACATATGTATTGTCACATGATGTATTGACAATTTTCTGTTTGAGATATGATGATATTGTAATGTGTCGAACACAGTGCTGTAATAATCACAATGCATAAGTTATCATTTCGCATCTGGAAAGATCAGTATATTTATTTTACTGTTTGTAGTTTTATTTGTATATTTTCCTTGTTTAGGAATATATGTTCCTGTAAACCTGAAGAAGGAAAGTTTACTGTCCAAAAGCTTGTACTGTCTGTTTAATAACTGTCTCATTTATGGATTATCCATTTCTTGTTAATTTCTGTTGGCGAGTGTGTGCATATATTAGGCCTTATAATTTTTTTCATTAATATTTTTTTCCTACATTAGGCCTTTGTTGTTATCGTCCCCACATTAAGTTGGACCCACACAAAGTTTTATCTCTTTCATGACATTCCTTGATTCATATAAATTTTTAATACCGCACGGAATCATTGCTATTACTGATATGTTTACTTTCTAAATTTCAGACCAAGTTGACGTAATAAAGTCTGTTCTACATTTCATAGAGGAATTTGCCTGATTTAATGACATGTGGGACGATACGTAAATAAAGATCAACTGAAATCATGAAGGGGATTTCTCTAAAGCCAGCGACTATCAAAGTAAGTATATAGTTTTAAAGGGACTGGCATAGATTCTTCCTGCTACTTTTTACATGTGCCTGCATATTTTGTAAACTGAATTGATAGAACATGTAAACTTGCAAGTAGTTTTCCGTGATTTTGTGGAATATTGGAGAAAATCGCAATTCTTTACCAACTATTTTTCCCCTCTCCGGAGGCAAATGATGGTGTGAAACAGTGTTTCTAGTTTGACATCTTATAAATATCTTGTTTCTACACAGTCTGTGACCGGCAAACAAATCATTTTTGATTAATTTTTTTCTCTTTTAACATTAACTCTTATATCAAATTATTTCTAGGAGCTTTATTTTTGTTAATTTTGTCTCATTTTTTCTGTCCCACCAGGCACAAAGAGTCTGGAACTATGGGGTAAAAATCGCCCGGTGCCTGCTTAAGAAAAAGCTTGGTTACAGGTCAAGGAAAACTTTGTGCAACAGGCACCAATGCAATGGTATATTATGGACTTTGTTTTGCTTGCTACCATGGCAACAATTAACCAGATACACTGCAAACTATTACATTGTGTAGATAGTTTTGCAAAAGTAATAACAGTTTAAGACTATTTTCATATAAAATTGGATGGATTGAATATGATACTCAAAGATATTGGGAGAGCATGAGTTTTGTAAAATATTGTGCGAGACACGCAGCGTCGAGCACAATATTTTCAAAACTCATGCGAGATCAATCTTTGAGTATCATGCGAAAAAAATCGATTCAATTTTGTCATTATTATGTTTAGAGAATCTTTATTTAAAAAATTATTGCAAGCTTAAAAATTCAAATATAAGTCATTGACTGTTCTGTTTAAAATAATTTTAAATCAATGATTCTGTTTTGTTTTTAATTCTTTCAGAGTATATTAGAGAAAGTTCAGAAGACCTGCAAACTCAGCACTTATCGTCTACCTTCTCTACAAACAGGGCTGAAGAAAGACAAAGTCGTGATTGATTATAGGCAAGTCTTCTTTGTTACATGTTACAATTTAATCAAGCATTTACTGGAAAACACCTTACTTTTAGAGGGCTAGAACTTCGGCGCGAGTCCAAGAGTCCACTCGCGCAAACAAAAGCCAAAGAGTCAAGTTAGATTCTCGTAAATTTTTGAATAATTCACACAAACTGAATAGCAGAGAGTCCAAAGACTCTCGCAAATTCAATCAGGGCGAGTCCAAATGGACTCGTGCAAACCTCGTGCGAAATTTTACCCCTGTTTTAGGGATCTACACTACAGGAGCATGTATGGCTGATTTGATAAGGCACCCGTCTCGTAATCAATAGGTTGTGAGTTCGAGCCACACTCGTTCCAACATGTTGTGTCCTTGGGCAAGACACTTTATCCTCATTGCCTGTGAGGGTTGATGTTTGTTGTGAGTTTGTGTGGTTGTTTCAATGTTGCAATATTGGTGCTGATTAAGCTGCTGCCTACAAATTGCATTGTATTTGTTTAGATGGGTTTGTAATGGACTGAGTCAGTGATGAACTCCAAATAATTGGTGGCCAGGGAAAACTATACATGAAACGTATACAAGACTGAAAGATAATAATAAAAGAGCTGTAAACAGAAAAATAGGGTTGTCATCTTCTATTATCACAGTTATCGATATTCCACATAAAATCCTAAACAGAGACTGCAGCTATATTCCAATTGAAAGCTGTCATGTCGCTAAATGGACAGTCAACAGTTTACTCAGTAAAAATAATGTGAAGCTTACAGTTCCATGACTAAAACATAAACTGAACGCATCGCTGCATCGCAAAATGCTTTTATATGAGCATCAAAATTGAGCAAGTATCACAATGCAGCAACAAATCACCCAATAGGAAGCGCCGATAGTAAGTTCATGGCGATGCATAAACATGTCGATGCAAAATCTTCATATCCAAAACTGCAAAAATGCGTCGTTTGGCCCTGCACAATTGCGTACCACCAGACGACGCTTAACTGCGTTTCAAGAGAAAAGAGGATAATTGACAATGCAATTAGTGCAATAATTGGAATGACAAAATAATTTGGCTCTGTTTAAGTAAATAGAGAAAGCCTAAAATGCAAGAATTCAGGAATGTGAACCCTTAGAAACTGCAAAGACAGTCGAGGGTAGGGAATCCACGAGTCAAGTCAGAAGTCGAGTCAGTCTGTCCACAGTCAAAGTCAACGCAATAATGCAAAGACATGTCATTTTAAGCGCACAAAAATATAAAAGCACTTCAAAATAAAGGTGTAGGGGGACACTTGTAGGCAAGGGCATTTCAATAATGTAAAAATTCTAGCAATTTGACCTGCAGGTCATGGTTAGAGTTTAAAATAAAAACCAATTATTATTATTATGTGTACCAAAGATACACTGGAATCATTCCATAAAACATTCTTAAAATAGAACTTGCCATACCCATTATAAAATGGACTCTGTTTTCAACCTTTCAGATTTAAGGCTTTCATGTTGTTATGGCATCTATGAATCGTACATTTAATTGTATTTAGATTAACAATAAACCCATGGACTGTTTCTTTTCAGCTCACCAAATATAGCCAAGCCGTTTCATGCAGGTCATCTGAGGTCAACGCTTATTGGTAACTTCATAGCTAAAATCAACTCAGCAGTTGGGCATGATGTTGTTCGGATTAATTATCTTGGTGATTGGGGATTACAGTTTGGTGAGTCATTAAGAAATAAAGAGATGATTTTCAATTGTGATCAATACTGTTGAGATAAAATGACAATATGAGGGCACCATCGCTTGACTCATGTATGAATCATCTTACTTTGACACTACGCATGCCACCTAGGGTATTTGAATCCACGACTATGACTCTCGATGCCCTACAGGCCATGTCTGACCCACCATGGTGCTAGAATACATAAAAAAGCTTCGTTAGGCAAAAAAGAAACAAGTTTGTTTCCTGTGAGTGGTCAAAAAACCGAAATGCGAAATGCAGTTTTTTATTTTATTTTGTTCTCATTTTTTTGTATTGTTTTAAGAGGTGCTAAGGCAAATTTTGATTGAAAATCTGCATGGGTGATGATTTTTTAGTAAGAAACTTGTCCGGTTTCAAGTTTTTGTTTAAAAGAAAACACTTTAATAATATTTTAGCAATTTTTTCCCGTTCCTTTTATCAAATTGGCCATTTTGATTATCGTTTTCTTAAATATCAAATAAAAAAATGAAATGCGCAAATATATGACGCCAAAATTAAATGCGCACAGTTCACAGGAAACAAACTTGTTTTTTTGTTTGGCCTTAAGGAATAAAACAAAATCAAAGATCCTTTGTCAAGCAACAAATGATGCAAACAAAAATTTGCGTTTGAGTTGTAGAGACATAATAGAGTGAAAATAACAATGTTTTGACCAAAGTTGCTTGTTTTTTTTATCAAATTTGATTTCCCCAGGTCTCCTAGGTGCTGGTTTTAAGCGTTACGGCTCCGAGTCTCAACTGACAAGCTCACCCATTCAACATTTGCTTGATGTGTATGTACAAATTAACAAACTAGCTGAGAAAGATGAAACCATACTCGATGAAGCGAGGCGGTTCCTACATGGCATGGAGCAAGGTGAGTGTGGCTACAGATGAAGGGCCCCAACCTCAGATGGTGCGGTAGCACTTCAGCATCAAATGATATAATAACATAAGCAAAAATGCATTGTGGAAGTTGCATTTACAAACAAAGGGCCCTGCATTCTGGATTTCTGTTTATCCTGTCCAATAAATTATCTCGCCCATTCAGCACCTGCTTGATGTCTATGTACACATTAACAAACTAGCTGAGAAAGATGAAACTATACTCAATGGAGCCAGGCATTTTGTAATATAAACTATGTTCAAGGAGTTTTGTTTCTGGTTTATTTTATAGGAGACAGTGAAAGTTTGTGTTTGTGGAAAAGGTTTAGGCAATGTAGTATAGAAGAATACACGCAAACTTACAAGGTATGTCACGCACACTGCACTGTTTCGTATAGGCCAAATTTTGTATTTTGTAAGAGACCAGTAAAGATTTATTAGGATCTATTAAGACCATATCTGTCTCAAAACTTGATATGCTAATTGGTAATTAAAGTGATTAAAGTATTTTTTGAAACAACAGTTAGATATGTTTGATTTCAAAAATATGTGTCATGCAGGCTCTATGTAAGCCTATTTATGCATTTAAAGTTAAAAATGCTAGAATATGTATATATGACTAAAATAAGTGTAATAAATGAATAAAATATAAATGATATTAGCCTTATAATATGAAAATCCCTTATCATTGTCGCCCATAATCGTGACCATTCAATCAATATCAAAGATATTCTTATCGTTACCATTACCATTACTTTTCAGTCTGGCTGGCCTAGAGGTAATCATATAAGTTACTCAATAGTTTTGACTTATTCTCAAAAATCAAAACTTTGGTCAACATGATGGATGATAGCGCTATTAATAGCGTCTATTTCTGACGGCAGTGTATTAGCTGACAGAGGTTTGTGTTGTTTACAGTGATGCAAGTTTTCTGCATTTTTGCGGAATTCTGCAATGTTATTTTCACTCTCTATAAATAATATACAATGTTTATGCTATTAATAGCAAATTTTGTAAATTTTATGCACTTTTTACACTCACCAACTTACATCCCTGTTGTTTATTTCAGAGACTTGGCATTGAATTTGACTCCTATTCAGGGGAATCGCAGTATTGGAATAAAATCTCACGTCTTCTAGAGGAATTAAAATCCAAAGGTCTCCTGGAGACAACTCAGTAAGTTTTTGAATGAATAGGTCAGGTGACGGGGGGGGGGGGGGATGGGATGGTGAGTGGTTCTCACCCAGGGGGAATCCCAGTACGGGAATAAAATCTCAAATCTTTTTGAGGAATTGCTGTAAAAGCCAATATTTTTGAGCTCAGTAATATTTGCGCAAGTCTAATTTTGAATCATTTCGCGCGATTTTATTTTTCGCGCTTGTGATTTATTTAACGTGCGGCGGTATATAAATATCCCTTTTCGCGCTACATTTATTTTCGTGCTAGGTGAATTGAGCGCGTAAATTAATGTAGCGCGAAAAAAAAAATCATTTATACAGTAAAATCCAATGATATACTGGAGACAACTCAGTAAGTTTTTGAAATTTTAGGTCGGGTGACCGGTGGGTTCTCACTCAGTGGTATCTCAGTACTGGAATAAAACCTCACGTCTTCTGGAGGAATTTTCCTAGTTAAGTTTTTGAAATATTAGATTAGTCGATGGGTGATGTTCTATAATATAAAGGTGTGTTGAAGACATAATTTAACTCTTTGAACCCGACGAGCCGGTATACTGTCTTACATGTATGTACCTGATGATGAGCCAGTATACTGGCTTATGGGTCACATGTCAGAAACTTGATATATCGTGTCAACAGGCATGGGTAGTTACAATTTTCAATGGTCTTATTTATATAAAAGACATCAATGAAGCTTAAACTCATGGTTGATGGGTCATTTTGCTCTTATTTACTCAACAGAAGTGAAATATCCCTCATATTTTCGTAACTTTGATCACAATTTTCAACAAATGTGGCTTTGCCCATAGACTATACTTCATAAATGTTGAATATGTTGGTTGACATAAATAGTACTCTTTTGTGAATGCTGGTTATTGGAACAATTCTAACTATATACTGTAGGAATGAAAAACTAAAGCAAGGGAAATCAAAATTAAAGTAAGTAAGGGGTTATATTGTTTTTTTTAACTTTCAGGTTGGCCCTGGTCCATGGTACAGATACACATGAAATGGCCCGGGTTCAAAGGGTTAAGTAAGTTGGGGGCAATAGCTGTGTTTTTAATGGGATTTCTTGTATTTTTCAGAAAAGGAACTCAGATTGTTGACTTATCAGATTCGCAAGAGGATCGCCCATTCTATGCCACCATGACCAGAAGCGATGGATCATCGTTATATCTAACGCGGGATATCGTTGCGGCTATTGACCGCTATAATCGACACCAGTTTGACCGCATGTATTATGTGGTTGACAGAAGCCAGGAGAAACATTTTAGGCAAATTATTGGAGTCTTGAAAAAGTTGGGCTATTCTTGGGCTGACAGGTAAAATGCATGATGGGAAGGTCCCGATATCTTCAGTATCTTCTTTTGGTTAGTGTATAGACCAAAAGAAGATATTGGGACCTTCCAATCATGCATTTCTTCCTATTTTTTTTGTGCAGGAAATTGTTTTAAGATTTAGTGATGAATTTTGCACGAAATGCAAGATTATAACAACTGATGATAATTTAAGGTAGTTTTATCACTAAAGCTGAAACAAAAATCTGTACAAAAAATTCCATTGAAAGCAAGGCATGATGGGAAGGTCATGATATCCAGCTTGACCGCATGTATTATAAGAAGCCAGGAGAAACATTTTAGGCAACTCATTGGAGTGTTAAAGAAGTTGGGCTATTCTTGGGCTGACAGGTAAAATGCATGATGGGAAGGTCCAGATATCTTCAATATCTTCTTTTGGTTAGTGTATAGACCAAAAGAAGAAATTGGGACCTTCCCATTATGCATTTCTTCCTATTTTTTTTTGTGCAGAAAATTGTTTTAAGATTTAGTGATGAATTTTGCACGTAATGCAAGATTATAACAACTGATGATAATTTAAGGTAGTTTTATCACTAAAGCTGAAACAAAAATCTGATATCGTTGCGGCTATTGACCGCTATAATTGACACCAGTTTGACCGCATATAATGACAGAAGCCAGGAAAAACATTTTAGGCAACTTGTTGGAGTGTTGAAAAAGTTGGGCTATTCTTGGGCTGACAGGTAAAATGCATGATGGGAAGGTCCAGATATCTTCAGTATCTTCTTTTGGTTAGTGTATGGACCAAAAGAAGATATTGGGACCTTCCCATCATGCATTTCTTCCTATGCTATTCTTGGGCTGACAGGTTAGTACAAAGCGATTTATGAAGGGCAATTAATACTGTGTTAACCCTATGGGTGTGCGCCATTGTCTCTATTATATGACGGGTGAGTTGTGGTATTTATAGGGTTTGTGTGTGATATCTTAACCTTAATAGAGCCGGCTTATTTTGACCCACGGATTCCGCCCCCTTAAGATTTTCGAAACCAATAGATGAAACATCAAGTGTGGGGTACTAGTAGATAGCTATGACCCTCCCAAAGTTGGTACCCAAAAAAATTCAAAACATACTGTGTTTGACGTCACAGTGGCGTCGTAAGTGATGTCATGTCAAAAACGCAAAAAATTGCCAATATAATGTTTTTTGCTATTTTTTCAAGCAAAAGTTGCATTACTTAACAATGATGTGTGTCAAAAGTATGTTTACATATGTTCTTACTTAACCATAGCAGAAGTCTATCCAGACAGGCAAAAAAGACCAAAAACACAGTTTGTGTGTACTTTCAATGGAAAATCAGTTTTTTGTTGTACCCAGCACTATTACACAAGGCCGCGTCATAAGGTCCGATGCTTAAAAAATGGTCTAAATTGAGGCAAGGCTTTAAGAAAAACAGTCTAAAAGTTTCAGCGTAAAAAAATAACAACTGGCAGAGATATAACAAAGAATGTTTGAAGGGGGGGGGGGGGCAGATTCTCCCTTAACTCACCATTTTAGTAGAAAAACTATTCAAAGGCTTATATTTAGTATTATAAACATGTCCCCTATAAAAAACGTCCTTGAGTCATCTTAAAAGTTGAAGATAAGCAGTTGGTTAATACAAACTAAGAAGTCTGCTTTCAGTTTATTAAAAACAAAGACATGCCGACCCAAAATTCCAATTTACTTGAGGGCAACACAATTTTTTGTCCTTATTATATACCTGTTCATCAGTTGTCAGTGATATAGGATGTATACAGGAAGTAACTTTGCTCATTACATTTTTTACTATTATTATTAAAACTCTTCTTTGACTGAAAATAGCTAATACACCGGTCATGTCAGGTTTTTCCTAAATCTGATTTTTTCCATATGCCTGTTTTGCTGGTGTATAAAGAAAATTAGATTTTATCTCATATTATGATGTCAAATATCATGTCAAAAAAAGGTCATTTCACTATTTGAACTCTAAGCCTGCCAACCCAGGAAGGCCAATAAAAAAGTTTTCTGAAGGATTCAAGCAACCTGATATTTTACATGACTATTTTTCCACATCCTGCAGAGGGTATCACATCAAGTTTGGTCGAGTTGCAGGGATGTCAACCCGGCGTGGAGCAGTGGTGCTTCTGACGGACATACTTGATGAAGCTAGGGTCAGGATGCAATGTAATAAATGTGATGTTATTGGTTTGTCTTGTAGAGTGCGTCACATCAAGTTTGGTCGAGTTGCAAGGATGTCAACCAGGCGTGGAGAAGTGGTGCTTGTCCTGGTCTAGTTGCAGGGATGTCAACCCGGCGTGGAGAAGTGGTGCTTCTGATGGACATACTCGATGAAGCTAGGACCATGATGTTATGTAATTAATGTAATTGTTTTGTTTTGCAGAGTACTGCACATCAAGTTTGGTCGAGTTGCAGGGATGTCAACCCGGCGTGGAGAAGTGGTGCTTCTGATGGACATACTCGATGAAGCTAGGACCATGATGTTATGTAATTAATGTAATTGTTTTGTTTTGCAGAGTACTGCACATCAAGTTTGGTCGAGTTGCAGGGATGTCAACCCGGCGTGGAGAAGTGGTGCTTCTGACTGACATACTTGATGAAGCTAGGACCATGATGTAATGTAATTAATGCAATGTAATTGGTTTGTTTTGCAGAGTACATCACATCAAGTTTGGTCGAGTTGCAGGGATGTCAACCCGGCGTGGAGAAGTGGTGCTTGTCCTGGTCTAGTTGCAGGGATGTCAACCCGGCGTGGAGAAGTGGTGCTTCTGACAGACATACTTGATGAAGTTAGGACCATGATGTTATGTAATTAATGTAATTGTTTTGTTTTGCAGAGTATATCACATCAAGTTTGGTCGAGTTGCAGGGATGTCAACCCGGCGTGGAGAAGTGGTGCTTCTGACAGACATACTTGATGAAGCTAGGACCATGATGTTATGTAATAAATGTAATTGTTTTGTTTTGCAGAGTACATCACATCAAGTTTGGTCGAGTTGCAGGGATGTCAACCCGGCGTGGAGATGTGGTGCTTCTGACGGACATACTTGATGAAGCAAGGGCAAGGATGCTGCACAATATGCAAAACACTACAAGTAAGTTGGTTCTAGCCCCGGTGACGGCACTGCCGGTCTGACCTTGTTTCCTTGGGCTCCTTTTGGGCCCCGCATTCAGTGTATTCACTGGAGACTCTGTGCCACAATCCCACATAATCCAACATCCATAGTACAGGGCCACATTGTATGTAAATGCAACTTGTGGACTGCATATTTATGTACATTTTCTGAGGAATTATGCCACTAGTTATAGAGTGCATGCATCTTGATACATTAGGTATAGGTCCATGTGCAATTTGTCACATGCAATTCTAGCAACAAAGTAAAAATGTAGTATAAAGCTTTATAAAGCATAGTAGATACTTGCTATTATACTATCTCTCAAAGTTGTTTTTCCTTTCAAATCGTGTCGTGTACGCCACTCGCGCGCGCCAACAGCGTGAGCGTAAACGATCGAAATCAACAAATCACGCTCTGCCAATACGTGCGTAAATAAGTGCTTCAGTACGCAGAAAGGCTTAACAACAAGCGTCGGAAAGAAAAACCCCGCGAACGAGGAAAAACAACTCTGAGAGAAAGAAAGAAAAACCCCGCGAACAAGGAAAAACAACTCTGAGATAAACTATAGCATGCAATTTCACTGCTGTTCATTCCCATGCTAGAAGGTTTTATGTACATATGTTTAATATTGTAGATATTGCGTTTTGTTATGAAAGAAAATTGATCGTCTGCTAATTTCTGCAGGATTTCTTCAAGGGAAAAAGAAGTAGCTTGGAATATATCTGTAATGCACAAACTGCATTTTCCAGCCACTTCTACTTAAATTGCGCTTGGCTGCAATCAAGTAAAAAAGTGCTGCTATGTGTAATTCTTTGTTACCAGGCATAGCTGATATGCTTTCTGTTATTAATTAATCTTTTAAAAGTTTGTTTTAGTTTAGGAGAAAATAACAGAAGAGAGATGTACAACTGTTTTGTATTTAGTGGCATGCCCAGGGGAGGAGAGAAGGGGAGGAATGAAAAAAATCAAAAGAAAAATGAACAAAAACACTTTAAAGTTATCTGTGCGCTTGTGAGACTTTTTTCCTTTTCAATTTTCAAAAGCAGCGTGAAAATTTTTTGGGTGTGCTTATTTAAGTAAGTCTCATATCATTCGTGGGAAACTGATGCTTGTGCCCCACCACCAGTGATCCCACTAAGTTTTTTGAGCTTGTGCCAATTCGGGCAAGTCTGACAAAGTTTAAGAGGTGCTTGCGCCAAAATCATGAGCTCTGGCTGAAAATTGGCTTAATAAAGTTAGATAAATATCTTTCTTGCACATTTTCAGAAACTCATTGCGCCAATTTTCATCGCTCCTGCGGCAATGACGCGCCATATGGCCTTATAGAGGAAACACTGCTTACCACTCAGAAAATCCTGGGCAGGCTACTCTTTGTAATAAGCTATTAAAGAGTTACAAATCTAGTTTTTGATAATTTTGTTATTTATATTTTCTTGCTCTTTGTGTTTGTCCCCAAGCCACAAAACA
>JXSR01S017136.1:116175-126492 GCA_000969725.1 Ophiothrix spiculata
ATAGGTTTGGGGATTGCAATCGAACAGCAACAAAGTTGAATTGTCACGTCATATTACGTACATAATTTATGACTGTGTCAGTGATGTTTCAGATTAAACATCATTCATCATCATCATATTTACATGTAATTTCAAAAAGGTGGACAATAGTTTAAATGAAACAGTCGTTCATTAGACGTTCGTTAAATACACCAAATATTTTTGTATTCTTTTTATTGCATAGAAATATTGCAGTATTTATACACAGCTCACAGCCAGATTATTATGGACCACAAAGATAAACTGTACAAATCGTACATTTGTAAGTAATTAATAAATATTACATCAATAAATAGGAATAACAACACACAAGACTCAATCGTTTTGCAGATGATTTCAAGTACTGCTAATTATTATAACAACTTAATTTTTTTTCTCTGAAGGAAAAATAAAGTTTGCAAATTAATTATCTCTCAATTTGACCTATTTCTATTGTTAATACTTTTTTGGATTTCATTGCATGTTAAGCTTTATTTAGACCATTTCCACAAGGTTTTATTTAATTAAGTGGAATCTAGGCTAGCCCCTTTAACTAATTGGTTTGTATGCGGTTTAATCTCTCACACTACCCTACTGTGGAATAAGCTGCAAAAACTCCAATGTTGGGTCGTATGTTTCGTTCCTTATAGACATAAGACCCACCCATTGATTTGTGTTCAGTTCAAAACTTTACTGCCAAGCTACCCAATTTTGGGTAGGGTAAAGTTTGTTGACCTTGCCAAAGCTGTGTACTTCCTTAAGAAATTTTTTATAATTTCTACTATTTGCTAATTATGAATACAATTATTATTTCAACATTTTTATCTGAGCAGATTAGAATACTGGAAAGTCAAAAAATAAGATAAGAATATTATTATCCATTTAATAAATCGTTTGCAAAAACTTGAAATTGGAAAACAATTCAACAATTTACAAATAACAGCTATTCATGATTTCATGAAAAGAGAAGTGGCTGAAATGGCTTGGCGCAGTAGTGTTAATTTACAGCGCTACCTGACGACTCAATACGCGGCACAAAATTCAATTTTGGGTCTTGAGTATCATGCTCATGGGTGACTTCAAAATAAGGTTATTGTCTGTGGCGATTGACAATTGGGGACAATGGAACACGGAACAAGGGCATATGCAACAGGGGAACAACCTATGGTATCCATTGACTACTAATACATGTATAGTATACCCATATTCTGTGTGCTCTTGTCTCGTTTTCCATTGTTTGTAATTGTGTGGCGCAAAGTCACAGACAATAAACTTCGTTCTGCTTAGTGATCATATCAGTGGCCCTGTGTACAACAGATGTTTCCTATGATCTGGCAGCACCTACAATCAACATGTTCATACTTGGTGAGCACCAAGTCATAGGAATCATCTGCAGTACTTAGGCCACTGATATGATCACTAAGGGGAATGGAGTTTATTTGTGTTACACCGCACAATTACAAACAATAGAAAACGAGACAAGGGCACACGGCATATGGGTACAAGGCCTTGTATGCCACAAAGACAATTAACTTAGTTATGCTGTGTATAGCAGATGTTTCCACGCTGTGTACAGCTGATGCTGGCAGGAAACACATCTGCCGTGCACAGAGCTACTGATATAATCACTAAGCATAACCAAGGTTCATTGGCTGTGTAGTGCATTACAATTGGAAACAATGGATGGGCACACTCTACAAGGCCTAATATAGACCTAATATCCACTTTAATCTGTTACGCTACCTGACCACCAAATAAGCTGCACACAATTTGGTTTTATTATGTGTTTTGCTTTATGAATAATAGCGGGGAAGCAGGTGGCACAGGGGTACTTCCCTCGCCTTGCACCAATGAGCCCAGGACCATGTCACAGGTTCAAATCCCTGTATGTGCAATTGGTTGCCAGTCCAAACTTGCTTCTGCAGGTTTTCCTCCGGGCGCTCAGGTTTTCCTCCTGCACTAAAACCGGCAAATAAATCTGACCATCTGACAGAGGACCCTCATGGAAAGCAGTGCCAGACACTGATGAGGCTATACTCTATAAATATGTCATATTTATTTATTTATTTGGTGCATTCAGAGGCCAGCGATTTCATCACTGCAACATCGCTCGATAGTAGTCTTTACACACGCTACGAGAAGTGTGCTTGAAAATTTCAAGATTGTGTATTGAGCGATGTTGCTACGATGAAATCGCTGGAGTCTGAACGCACCATTACCCTTAGGCCCCGTATCCATAGGCTGTTACCATATGGCATGTGTCTTGTTCCGTTTTCCATTGTCTGAAATTGTGTGGTGCTACACATACAATAAACTTTGTTATGCTTAGTGATCATATCAGTGGCCTGATGTTCATACTTGAGCACTAGGTCATAGGAATATCTGCCGTAAACACTCGAACCCAGACTCACATGCTCTAACCGCTCCCTTCTAAGATAGGAATGAATATTATAAGCATGCTATTACATTGAATTATTATATCCATTAGTTGCACATACAAATACTGACGTAAGATGCAATATGTTTTGTACAAATAATTATTGTAAATAAAAATCTTTAAAACAAGAATTTTCAAAGTATTTTTCTTGTTTCTATAATCTACAGCAAGACTTGACACAAGGGGATTAAGGGAGGCTTCAAAACTCAACTGGCCGTTGTCTACCGGTTCAGGGCGGTTGGCTATTGTTTATTCCAGTTCAACCACCCAGAACCGGCAGACAACCGCTGGTTGAGTTTTGAAGCTGCCCCTTAATAACATCAGATACGAGTGCAAAATTTGTTACAGATAGAATAATATTTCTTTCACTCAAAAGTCCTCTGTGCATCCAAAATTATTAGCAGTACAGTGTACAAATTAAAGATCAACTCAAGTAAATTTTATTAAAGGCATTAGCCATGATCCACGAGGGTATGAAAACTTATTAGCGTGTGTAAAGACTACTATTAAGACCTTAATAGAATCAAAACAAAGAAACAAATCATATCACTTGCTCTAAAAAGACTATTTTCAGCAAAATTCATTTCTGAGGTTCAGTCAGTGTTTCTATTTTCCTAAAGCTTAATTGAGATTCTAAATGTACACCTGTTGATTCAAAAGTGATCATTATTCTTTAGGAAGGTTTTAAAATATACTTGACATGATTTCTTCAATAAAATATATTGTTAGTAACAAAACCAAGTTCAAATTTTATGAATTTAGTCATTAATTTCTAGAAACACTAGCACTGAATTTTTCAGAGTAAAAATAATTGCCTGTTTAACATAAATGTTTGGAAGCACTTTCTAAAAGTGCAATAAAATCAGTAGATGTTGAGGAAAGGTGAAATTCACTTTGGTGATCGTGGCTATTGCATTTATTAAAATTGAGCAAATAAACAGGGATTTTTCACTAATGAAATAGCCCAGATATGACAGCATACTTTTACAAATACTGCTCACCATAAGGGTATTTCCAAACAAATCTGATGTGTAATACAGACTAAATGCTCAATCAAGTGTAGACGCTATCACTTGATGCAGCGACATTGTATTGCTTCATGAAGAGTTGTAGATGTGACCTTCTTACAATTTTTTATTAAAAGATTGACCATTGTATTTTTTAGCCACTACAGCACTTTAAAAAAATTTAAGAATGGTGACAGTTGACCAGTGTTCCCGCTAAGGATGTTGACTTTGCGCCAAAGCAACATAAAAGAAAAAATTATCTCGCCATTGCAAATTTCAGGAAGATCACTCCAAAAATGAGAGTAATTTTATTTAATCTACGGCCTAGATCTATTCATGGTAAGCTAATCTCTTCTTGCAATGATGGTTATGATTTACACAATGGTGAAATTGTACATGGTAAAATGTTCATTCAGAAAGAAAGTTTACACCATTCTTAAAAACCAATCGCCATGAGAAAAATTCTGAATGAAAATGTCTACAAACTACAAAAATGACGAAGTATATCTACCGCTTAAGCCATACTGACTGGCTTTCTGGTCTGATACAACACTTACAATTACATTGCACTATAATAGCTGACTGATCCTTCAATTTCAAACTTATAAGTAGATAATTCAAGGTGATTTTTTAATTCATGTCACTAAGCGCATTATGTTGACGAAACAATTTTATTAAGAAGAGATGCGTTAAGATCAAAAATAAATATTGATCTGTTGAATGCCGTCTTTTTAATGCGGCTGCTACTGATACATTGGATGGCAGAATGTTAGGATTGTGTTTTCACACATACAATGAAAGGAAAATTGGCAATCCCCTGATATAAAAATGCATACAATTTCATTTGAGTTTAACACAATGGCATTATAAGCTACATCCTGGCTTGTTCTGCTTCAACAGATTAAGAGATGCCAGTTTTCCTGTTTTAACAGGATTTCAGGTTTTTTTTACTCCAAATTTATGCGTTTTTATATATATTCAGCCCTTTTTTCAGCTTTTTAACCAAAATTTACGTGCATTTTCAGGGTTTTTTTTGTTGAAAGTGTAAGGTTTTTCAGTGATACATGCTGGCATCTCTGTTTATTGAATGTGCAGAAGCACATTTTTAGCATTTTTTTCTCTTTTGTAACTGCATCACACGCTTCGTTACCAGCTGCATGTTTAGCACGATCAAATTTCAATCAATCAATCAATATGTACACTGTACTTGCATGACTTCCGAACCACAAAGCAAGTAAAGTTTCTTGCTCAAGGAAACAAGGAGATGAAAATATTACACATACATTTTTAGAGTGCCCTAAAATACGACACATAAATATTATATTAATATAACATTTAAAGATTAATAAGAAAAACTTTGAAAAATGACAATAAGTTGTTTGGAATGCAAGTTTTACAGCAAACTTTTAAACATTTTAGAGGAGCTTGGTCCGATTTTTCTAAATTTAGTTTCCAATGTCATATAATAGATGGCCACTCATGAGATCTAATTTTCAAATTTCAGCTGAATCGGTCAAACCGTTTTGAATTTATGGGCAATTTTGTTTTTCAGATCTGTCTATTCGTTACTATGTGTAATTAATTATGGTTACCATAATTGACACATTTTCATATACATCTCCAAAATGGAACATAACTCAGCCGTCTAATTTCACATGGCTTATGAAAAAAATGAGCAATATTTTGATGCCAAAATCTCAAAAAGTTGATGCAATCGGACCATGCTCCTTTAACTGCTTAGATTTGAAGGTATACCTTTACCTGAACCAAGCATATACATACTACACTAACATAAAAAACTACTCGTGCCTCATATTGAAAAGGAAGTCGATGGGTGGGAAAATCATTTTTATTGCACAGAAAAATGTGAATGTTTAATTCAAGTAATGAAGTATAAATCAAAAGGTAAAATATTTTATTTGTGTTTAATTAGTGTTAAAAAAGTGTTGATGTGACTTTGCTAGGGGTGATAGGGTTTTTGCAATCCATACCTGTCAAGTCTCCCGATTTTAGGCAGCCCTCCCGATCGGGTAGCCATATCTCCCACTTTTAAAAAAAATCTCCCGCATTGAAAAAATACCGCGATGTTCCGCTAACGTGTATTACAGACCGCGTACACGGTACATTTATGAAAATGAGATCGTTTTTGTGAGTTGTATGTGCGCTTTGGAGACCCCTTTCAGTTTTCAAAAGCTAAGTAAAATTTTTTGGTGTACCTTTTGGGTTCTCATATAGCTTCATTATGTCCATTTCCCCTAAAACGTTACTTATAAATTCCAAGTGATTACAGAAGTCTCCCGATTCAGAATTTGAAAATGTTGACAGGTATGGCAATCAGACAATTACTGTAAACGCCAATATTTTCGCGCTCAGTAATTTTTGTGCTCAGCCAATTTTGGACCATTTCGTGTGTTTTAATTTTCGCGCTCATGAACATTGGCCAAGTATGGAATTTCATTTGCAACAAATGCACATTAATTTTCACGGTGCATTTATTTTCGCGCTAGTCTCTTTTTGAGCAAAAATAAATGTAGCACGGAAAATACCACTTATACAGTATTTCACCAAAGGCAATATTATATAAAAAATAATGCATTTACACAAGATATTGCCGTGGTATTTCAAATACAATAAAAATCAAAAACTAAGTGTACTTTCAGCTATGCTGACATCCCACATAAACAATTTGGCAATAAAGTTGAAGTACTTAATACTGCTGAGACACATTGACAAATAAAAATAATTAATACATCCCATGAATACTCATGAGCGAGTTGACGCAGCGGTAGTTCCCTCGCTTTGCACCAATGAGGTCCCGGATTCGAGTCCCGCGCCCGGCGCTTTATGTGCATTTAGTTTTCAGTCCATGCTCTCTTCCGCAGGTTTTTCTCCAGGTACTCTGGTCTTCCTCCTGCATTCAAAACTGAATTTAAAAACATTTTGGACCCCACTTGAAAATAAGCTTCCTAGCTTACTTTGTACCAAGTGCCAAGTTGGGTTTCCTTGGCAGAAGCCTAACACGAGGTGAAGGCAATAAAGTAATCATGTTCAATAATTGGCTGATCAAAAGCTAATTCCCGGTTGGTAGTTTTTACTACAACCTCATCCCCAGAGTCACAGTGAGGTGTAATAAATCAAATACTACATGGGTTTATTGGTGAAGTAGTGCAATCTACTATCTCTCGGTATTGGCTAGGAGACTATTATTTCTCAGCCTGCGGCCTCAGGACAATAGTTACATAGCCGGTGTAGCAGGGATGTAAGTCCTCCGTTCTTATTATCCGGGTAAGTTGTACAGAAAAGTATAGGCTGCCAACTCTCACACATCATCAGTTTCATGCTTTATTCTGTTATGGTCTATGGAAGGCGGACTACCATTTCATGGGGACTACGATTACTTTCACACCGGTACCTCAGGATAGATATATTTCACTACTTCACCTCATATAACCATGTAGTATTTATTTGTATTCTACCAAGTCTAAAATGAAACAACTGTGCAAAATCACAAGTCAGGTAGGTGTGGGCTGCATTTATACCTATTGAATTAGAATGCAATTAAAGTGAACCTATCTCCAATATGAATTTAACAAACTGCTGCACATAAGTTGGTCTTGGGATGAAAAATGCCAAGGAAACAACATCAATTAACACACTGGATGGTAGTGAACTCAAAAACTCCAGGACTTCCATTACCAAGGTGCCTGGATTGCAAACAGTGAGTAGGACTTCAATGCTACAAAGGAATAAACCAGCATGACAACAATATGGAATAGCAAACTCCCAAGAAACTGAAGTTATTGACCAAATTCTGTTTGTCTTACCGGCAGCAAAATGAGAGTGAATACATGTAATTTGTTTAGGACTGCAGTCAAAAGTATTGCCTCAATTATTTTGTTAGGCTTGACGTCCAAAGATATTTGCTCACCTGAGAGATATTCACTTGTGATATTCACTCTGACTTATTCAGTCAAATGAGGAGGAAATGAAACTTAAAATGCTTGAATATTGGTTAAATCGAATCGATTTAAGCAATATTCAAAAATAGTAAGCAATATTTTCTCTCCATTTTAGAGAATGTGTCAAGAGCTAATATTGTGAGCGAAATGATCGGGTGAGCAAATGTCTTTGGACGCCAAGCCTTACAGCAGGTTTTCCATGTAATCTTTGGCAACAAAAAAAACAGCCTTATTTGGCCATCACAACTTCACCCTCCAGTCCAAACTTTTCCACTTCGTTCAAAAATATCGGTGTAAACCTTGGTTAATTTCAAATAATAATCCGGTTGACTTGGCATGTAATCGTCATACGTATAATTCATACTCTTAATAGATTTTGGTACAGCCCGTTCTATTTGCGTCCCTTCATGCCATTCGTTAAAAGACGTAATTGAAATAATCTCTGGTTCAACTTTCATCGCTGCTTCAAAAGCGAGTTTATAATAACGGCCAGCTTTTCTAGACCTCGTATTGGCATCATTCCATGGTCGCACTCTATTATCTACATACCCTGGTCCCACACTTGGTATAAACAGCAAGTGCTCTTGTTGCGCTTTTGCAGCTAAGCCTCGCCAATTCTGCCACTTGGATCCAAAAGTAAATGCATTGGAGGCAAAATATGTGTAAAACCCATCAAACCCAGCGCGCTGAAGCTCATGACTGTCTTTTTGTTCAACTAATAATCCTATAAATATGGCATTGTAAATTGTGTTCCGTATACTGTTACTACCTTTCAAAACTTTCGCCCAGTCTTTTGCTTTGGTTAAATAGGAATCGTAGACATAGATAAGAGGAAGGTTGTGACCTCTGTGGTTCCGCCTGTAAAACGCTGGGTGCGTACCGTATGTGTCTATTAAGTACTTCACATCTTCAATTAATGTTGCTTGCGTGCGTTCTTTATATGGCTCGCTGTGAAATGCGACCTGTAGTTAGAGAAGAAAGGAATATTATATCAGTGAAATATAACTCTTAAGCAATTAGGTGGGGATTTATAGCCTAAATGGGTTATTTTCTCAGAAAATTCAGTGATGGGTCAGCGGCAATACCATATTGATATTTGATAGAGTTGTTCCCTCGCATGATTGCCTAAATAGTTATAGGTAACACAATCTTATTTCCATCTGCAACGTGAGTTCCAGGATCACATCTGCCCGACAAAGTAAAAACGCAGTATGTGCATTTATAAAGCATAGCAGATACATTATATTAGCATGCAATTTCACTTCAATCCAATCGCATGCTAAAAAGTTGTATGTACACCAAGGAATTTTTATAGGGGAACCAGTTTTCTCCACCATCTTGTGTCGCTCATGGAGCAGAGTTATTGTACCTCCGGATATATTCAGAGTTTCGCCCGATATCCAGGCAGACTGCGTAAATCTTCACTTGACGCATATACAGCGTGTGCATTTTGTTTCACGGGCAAACTGTGTCAGCGTTTCAGGTAGCGTGTATTGCGACTTGCTCTGATCAAAGTACGCAAATTTTTCCTCTAATCCGCTGCGAAGACCTCGAAGTGAGGCACGCGTAGCCGTAAAATGCCGGAGGTACAATAACTCACCCTCCATGAGCGACAATCCAAGATGGCCGCCTTCCCGTAGGATTTACACAGCGGTGATATCAAAATGGCTGAGAATGTCAGTTCCCCTATAAAAATTCCTTGATGTACACCTATGTTTAATATAGTAGATACTGCTAAATAAGTTATGCAAGAGCATTGATCATCTGCTCATTTGTGGAAAAAGAAGTAGCTTGCAATGTATCTGCATTGCACATACTGCTTTTTACTTTGTAGAGCAAACATTTCCAAGCTCATTTATATACCTTGAGAGCAGTCTTCCCGCTAAAGTTTTTGAGCATGCGCCAATTCGACCAATTTTGAAAAAGTTGAAGAGGTATTTGTGCCAAAATCACGAGCTGAGACTAAAAATTAGCTAAAAAGCAAGAAAAGCCATTGTTTACACATGTTTACAGAAACATTTTGCGGCTATTTCACACAGCGTTAGCAGGAACATAGCTTGAGAGGTTATGTTACTCGACACTGTGTTGTAGATTTATTTTGTGTTTGACAGACAATTTACATTAAATTAAAATTACTTTACAAGTTTTCAAATGCTCATGTAAGTTATTTCACCACTGTGTGGTGCCTGAGCTCAAACCCAACCTAAGCACCGATAATCTAGACAATTGCTTGTTTTTGTTCTTTTTGAATGCACACACCGCGTTTTACGTTGGGGTTGGGTTGCGGTCAAAGCACATGCCGAGGTCTAGTAAGTTATGATTTTCGTGAGAGTCAACCTAGGGTCAAATAAGGTCACTTAAGGTCATTTCAATGACCATTATAAGGTCGGGGTCATCTTTAGTTCAAACAAGTCAAACAAGGAAGCCAGTGTAAAGTGCAGGCAGGTCTCAATTGACGCGTGATATCAATGGAATTGTCATTTAAAAGGATTTTATCAAGAGCTATCTTTTTCTGGACATTGATGATTACAATGTCTGTGGTATATACTTCCAGGGGATAGCTCGCTAGTCCAAAAGCTTGCAAGTCTGATGGCAGTTTTTCAAGTGAGCTGTTATTTAAATTCGGACTGGCCATCTGTTTTTAAAATTTAGACTAGCGAGCCATTTTTAAAATTTGGACTGACAAACTCATTTCATATTTGGAATAGCAACCCTTTAGACTAGCGAGCCTTTCTCAAGGTTATATTTTCCCCATAGAATAACTTGTTCGAACTAGTGAGCCAAGTCAGTAGCCAGGGGGTGTGCCGGGCGTCACACCCCCACCCCAAATTTGACAATGTACAAAAAAGGTCCGCAAAAAGAACCCGAAAGAAATAAAATACTGTTGGAAAGGTCG